>CAJPEX010003283.1:0-28321 GCA_905338405.1 Notodromas monacha | reverse complement strand
AAAAGTTTTGTCGAAGTTTTTTGAAGTGTTATATGCATTGACTCGGGATTAATTTCGACCGGAAGAAAAAAATAGCCCAGGAAACTGTTTTCTGCGATTTCCTCGTACTTACGGGTTGGTTATTTAGGTGAAATTTTCTGGGTATCCCAAGAAACTGTGAATGAATGAGCAGAACACTTTATTTGCTGCTTTTCAGCATTCACAAGGTTCAATCAAGATTTCCACATCCAAACCCCCTCCCCATCCAACCCAAATCCCCTCAAAGACATTTAATCACTTCAGAGCAGGAAACAGAGCACAAATTGATAACAAAAATAAAAGAAAATACAATCCACAAAATACAACTGGACATCTGACATGTATACATACACCCATTCCTTCCCTGACATTGAAAACAAAATATCAGTTTACAAATTAATTTGAACCACAAGGTCTTCAGCTTGTTTCTGGATGAGGTTTAGTTGAATGAACAATTTAGAGAGAATCTTCGATGAGAAATCATATAAGGCCAACAGTTTATCTTGATCCTTTAAGACTTCAGAAAAAGTCTCTTCATTGAATTCCAATACTTGTGAATCTTTCTTAAGCTCATTTCTATCAGTATGAAATGCTGGACATGAGAAGAGAGAAGGTTCAAAGAAACTCTTCAAAGGCACAGTTTTGATTTCAGATTAATTCCCGCAGGGAGGGAAAATGTCATTTTAAAATTTTGCTTTACAGTATCTCTTGTGGTTATGGGTCACTCATTTACCATATTTAATGGAGTAAAAAGCGCAAATTTTTGTTTCTACAAGTTGGTGAGTGAAATAGGGAGTGTGGGTCTTATGAAGGTATACATCTTTCAGAAAAGTTTCAAAGTTTATGTATACCATTATACTTGATTGTAATGGGAAGTGTTGGGTCAATTTCATCAGAAAAACTGATCTCAATAAAAGCAATTGAAAATTAGTTGAATTTTAGGTTCAATCCAAATTTGGGTGTTTTTAATTTTTTTAAATAGTGCATTGTATTTTTAGAGCCACTTGAAAGGGGTTTTGCTTACTTGTGGATAAAAATTGACACCTTTTTTTGACTATAAAAACCTTGGTGTTTGTCTTACTCAAGGCAATGGTATAATTGAGTAAAGATGGCATTTTGGTGACATTTGGAGAAATTTGACCAAATTAATTGTGCAGGTGGACTCTTTCTCTGAGACGATTTTTTTTTTGTGTCACGATTGTATTTCTTTTCGTTGCACAGGGATATTTCCTTTTGTCAGAGGATTTTTTCAAAACCTTTTTTCGTGTCAGGTTCCATTTAATTTTGTTGTAAAGAGAGTTTACGTGTATCGATTATTCCCACGTGGAGGAAAAAATGCCGTCGTATAATTTTTTGTCGCATTCTTCATACTTGACTTATTTGTTCAAATTTGTCATTCCCGTGACAATTCCAAGAAACGCGTGTGAATCTTTTAATTATTTGTGTGTGTGTGTTGAGAAGGGTGGCGTTAATTCTGGATTTAATTTTCCACAGTCCCGCACGGGTTGGGTATTGTGCCTGCGAGCCCGGATCCTCTACGAGCTCTCTCTCTACGAGGACTGCGTGAAAACCTTCGCCCTGGTCCGGGAACTGGAACCCCTTCGCCTAGACGGCCTCGAAATGTACTCCTCGGCTCTGTGGCAACTGCAAAGAGACGTGGAGCTGAGTGCCCTGGCTGGTGAACTCCTGGCCCTGTGTCAGGACCACATGGTGCCCTGGGTGACGCAGGCCAATTGCTTCAGTGCCAACCAGGAGCACGCGGCTGCCATTCGGTATTTGCAACGCGCTGTGCAATTGGATCCGAGTTCCTCGTACGTGTACACGTTGTTGGGCCAGGAGTTTCTCATGGTGGACGACTTGGATAATGCCCAGGCTGCGTTCCGGAATGCCATGTTTGTGAATCGGGAAGACTACCGAGCCTGGTTGGTTTTTTCCCTGTCCCACATTATTCTTGGCTGTTTTTTTTTTTTTTTCATTTTTGCTGCCCCTTTTTTTTGGTGTTATGATGGAGTTTGTTTCTTAAAAAAGGGTGCCTTGGTTGAAAATTAATTTGACACACCATCGAGTGTCTTTGCCGTGGGTGGAGATTCTGTGGAACCTAATGGGGAAGGGTGCACCAGGAACTGAGAGGAAGTCTGCGGAGGCAATTGAATACAGATGGATTCTCTCTAAAATGATATTATCTGTATACCGCTTTTTTTTTGAGCCCCAAAGGGTTCTCTTTCTATCTTATATGAGTTCTTTGCTACAAATTGCTTTGTACAGTGGGGGTCTCGGTTAGCAAACGCCCTGGCTGACAAGCATTTTGGTTTAAAAACTTCGGGTTTTGGCCTCAGCTGCCTTGGCCAACAAACTCTGGCTTGGGTTACAAACTTTGATTACTTATGTTAGTGGGTAAAAATGTTTTTTTTTAGGAAAAGCTTGTCGAAAACAATTTATCTTGTTGATCCACTTAGCAAAAGGGTTTCAATCGAAAATGTTGTTATGACTAAACTTGTCTTCTAATATTGAACTTTTGGTTGTTTAAAAATGTATGATGTGAGCCAGAAAACACTTATAGGTTTTTTTTATAATTTTGACAATGTCAGAATTTTCCCAGATGCCCAAGAGGGGGAAAATTTTCAAATATTTTGAAAAAATAAATTCTCAAAGGGCTTTTGTCCTTCATAGAGTTTCTCTTAAACAGTACTTCATCAAGCAAAGTTCTTCAATTATAGACCCATTAAACATTTCTAAAGACACCTTTTCTTGATTTTCATGGGCAATTTGAATATTTTGGAACCTATTAGGATCATTTATGTTCGCCTTCTTGAGAAGAAGTGTGATTTGGTCAACAAATTATTCATTTAATAGATTTTGGTCAGAAATGGATTAATTTGTAAACCAAGACCCCACTGTACAACCAAGGTTTTTTCTGGTCTTTTGTATTTTGTTGTAGAGAGAGTCCAACTGTATCTGATGGATACTGTATCTACTCAAGTACCATGCACACCTTCATTCTCTAAACTTTCAGATTTTAAAAAAAGGGGTGTGCGTCATTGGCGGGTATGCATTTTTTTTTTTTAGTTTTTAAAATGTAGGTTGGCGTTATACAGTACTTGATTTTGAAAGGAAATTTTGGACCACGTTTAAGAAAAAAACTTGAATTAATGGAAACAATTCTCAAGTAACCAAATTTGCTGCAGTTGATTTTTTTTCTGCATATTTAAAATTGTCATTTCTTGTCTTTCTTTGCAGTGGTGAAAATTTTTTTTTATTAAATCCTGCCTAAATTTACTGCGCGTTGAAAAATTGATTTTGATTCCGAAAAGGCTCATGAATGTCATCGTCGTGCTATTATTTTCTTCAGGATGGGCCTAGGTTTGGTGACCCTGAAGCAGGAACAGTACAAGAATGCCAAGGTGTCGTTCAAGAAAGCTTTGAAACTGAATCCGCACAGTACTTTGATGCTTTGTTACTTGGGCATGGTGAGTTTTTGTTTTTTTCTTCTTCGTTCATTCATCTTTGTTTTCGCGCGGAATTTGATGATAAACTGTAGTGTAAAATTGTACATGTACAGTACTTCACCCCACGGGGAGATCACCAAAAAATTATCCTGGATGTTCGTTTTTTTTTTTGGGAGAGCAAGTTGTAATTTTATTTCGATGTGGTGGGTTATTCTTTTTTGTGGTTTTTTTTTTATACAGGTCATGAGAATACTGAATGGGAATCCTGTTTTATTTTATTTTCATCCCATGTGAAGGAAGTTAGGTGCCATGCAACAACAAAAATATTTTTTTTACCATGAATATAATTTTCAGAAAGGGAATGTTTGAAATTATCCTGAGTTTCTTGGGTACATGGGTTTGAGATTCCCTGGAATAAGTCGAATTTCGTGGGAAAAAAAACTTAGTTTATTTGATTTTGGCTCACTATTCAAGTTTTCATCCAGGAAAACGAGTTTTTTGTGGCACTGAATCTGAGTTTTCCTTGGGAAAACAATGTAGGGAAAATTGTGGTACTGTACTTTGTGAGGGTGGCACTAAATTAGGGTGGACTGTACTGTATTTCTCTCGTTTGTTTGTTTTATTTTCTGTAGTGCTCGGCGAAACTGAAGGAATACACGGAAGCGGAGGAGACCTTCAAGTTGGCACTGGCTATAAACCCGCGGAACCCGTTGTGCAAGTACCATTTGGCCACCACACTGGTGTCCAAGGGTTCACTGGACGAAGCAGCCAACCTTCTGGTCCAGCTGACCGAGGAAACCCCGCGAGAGGCTCAAGTGTTCTTCCTTCTCGGCAAGGTAAAAGGGGTTGGGATTGTTGACCAAGATACCTTTGAATTTGATGTCATCGTATTCACGCGGATAGAAGCGGCGTTTTTTTTTTCTTCATTTTTAAAAGCTGAAAAACTTGGTGCTGATGAAATATGCGTCTTTATCAGGAAATTTTCCTTTTCGAGGTCCAAACAACGATTCCGCAATTGTTTCCTTTAGTTCTTTTGGTATTTAAGTTGAAAATACTGTGAAACCCCAAGATGCGGACGTAATTGGTGCATCAAGAGTGTCCCTAAGTCGAGTCTCATTTTCCCTTAGACTTACATTATATAATTTTTATAGAGAAGGAAGTCCCTTTATGCTGGAGGTAATTTTTTTTAATTGGCTAAATGGATGGTAAATTGGTGAGAGAAATGCCCAAAAACTTGTCTTACATCTATTTTAGGGTTGGAAATATTTGTTTCTTGTAATTTGGTCTGAAATGTATTTGCAATTTTATCACAAAATGTCCCTATGTTGAGTCAGTGTCCTTATGTTGGGCCTTTTTTATTATTTTTTTATGGGAAAATAAGTGTCCCTATGTTGAATTGTCCTCATGTGGGGTCTCACTGTAACTGGACTTGAAGATGCATAAGTCATTGACTGAAGGGGAAGAGTGAGGTTTGTTTGACACCATTTTTTTTCTCCTTTTTTGGCAAAAACTTACATTTGTTTAGAAATTTTAGGTGCATAGAAAGTAAGAACACCGGGAAAGTAAGTGGGTACTTTTATTTGCCAATCAGTGGCATTGCAATTTTTTGCATGAAAAAAAAATGTGGTGTATGGTGCTGATATTCGTGTGAATGCGGTAATTTTGAAATAATTTTCATCGTGAGTCTTCTTGTGGAAAGTTTGAAGGAAAAAACATTATTTTCGTTGCAGATATTCAAGAAGCTGGGCAAGGAGAACATGTCCCTCATGTACATCTCCTGGGCGGTTGATCTAGATCCGAAAGTGGGCAAGGCGCCGTGGAAAGACCGAGCGACTGGCTCTGTGACCGCCTCAGCAGCCGGAGTCACGGGATCCGCCGTCAATAACGTCGTTGCTGGCAACGGCGGCGCCGGTGCCGCCATTTCGCCACCAGGCTCTTCCCCGCCATCGGGAGGCGGCGTCAATGGTGGTGGTGGTAGCAGTGTGGGTGGTGGTGGTGGAATGGGAGGAGTAGGAGGCAGCATCAGTCTTTTCAATGCTGACGAGCACGAGAACTCCGCTGCTGGGGCGTCGGGATTTGAGGACCTTCCCAGTCACGATGTGGCGGAGTCGCCGTTGTCGCCAGTGTGATCCAGTTGCTGTTTTTTTTTTCTCACTAAATAATTTTTTTGGGTTTTGTTTTATTCCTTGAAATTGTGTTTTTTTTATAAATTCATGATCATAATTATTCGCTCCCTCTTGCTTTCCGGTTGCATTTTTATTGTTTTTTTTTTTGGAGCTGGAACCCCCTCTGGAATGAGCAGTCCAGCGTGTGACGACCCGTTTTTTTTTTTTTCTTCTTTCTTCCTCCTTAAATTCTTGTTGCGGTGATTCACGAGGCATAACGGGAAAGGAATTTTCTGGAAAGGTTTCGCAAGTTTTTGCTGCTCCACATCGTCTACACTGATTATTTAGGAGTTACCGGGACTTTGAAGAAACGAGGGAGATCGAGGTTTTTTGTCATTATGTATCAGATGATCTTTCCGGTGGATGAAAGAATGCCGTATTTCATAAGTGTCAGTTTATAAATTAAGAGTCTTGTGTTTTATCCATTTAAATTGCCGTGGGTAGAAGATGGAATATCCTCTATGAGAATTAAATTTCAGTTAAACCTCGATAAGTCGCCACCATTTTGCGTGAGGTCTGTGGCGGTTTATAGGCTGATGGTACATTTAAAAAAAAGCCGAATAATGTGTAAATTAATATAACAGGAAATAAAATTCTCATTTTCTTCTAGAAAGCAATGAAATTAACCCTGGGATGCGTAAATTATATCTAGCCAGTATGTCATCTTTGTTTTTTGTGTTTTTTCTCCACTGAAAACCTCTGACAGAAACTTGATTCTTGTTTGCGGGGTTTTTGAAGACAAAATTAATTGGCTGGAGCATATTTTAGTGGTCATTAACGAGGCGGATGGTGTTTTAACGGGGTTCCAATGCGTTTGTCATTGGGGAAGATTATTATTTTTTTTTTCAAAATAAATAGGCGGTTGACGTTATGAAAGGATTTCACTGTAGGTATCACCCCCTCTTAGTTAGAGAGATGTAGGAATTTCATTGAAGTGATTTTTTTTTCTTTGCTTGTGATGACCTTGTTTCCGAATTTATTATGAAGATGTGTAACCATTGACTGACCTGACATTCGATTGAACGTGTTCGAATTTAGATTGAATTTTTTGAGAAATTGAGCAGATTGCGTACGTGCAAATTTTCAGTTTAGGTCCTATATTTCCATCGGATTTCAATCAACTTGGAACTTTGCAAAAAATTTATTTCAAATCATTCTTGCTTCTTTTTTTTTTTGCTAGTTGAATGACATTTTTCGTGTAGGACCTTATCGTCTGTGCTTTTCGATTATCCGATCGTAGAATGATGAAAACTAGTGACAAAAATGAAAATCTTCATAAACATAAAATATCTTAGGTAATTATATATTTTTCAAGGTCAAACATTTTGGAACACGCGCGAGGTGATAGGATATGTTGAACTAGGAAAAGAGGAACACGATTTGCGAGAAATTTTGTTTCAACTGTAGTACAAAACTTATCTTTTTTTTCCGAGTGTAAATGTGGAGTATGCATTAACTTACGATCCATCAATCTCCGTTCCTTTCATCCGGTATTTTCTCGTGAGAAACGCTTCTGATATTTTGAAAAATAGCGACCGGGTTGCTGATATCGGAGCACGAAAAGTTTTGTGTTCGTCTTTTTTTTTTTTTTGTTTTCAGCTTTCAAAAAAAAAAACACAACGATGTGTATTAGTGGGAAGTTTGGTGCGATGATCCTGATTTCGACTTGGAAGACAAAATTGGACACAGGCGGGATTTCAATTATTTAATTTGTATTCCTATTGTATTTTTTTTCATGATTGCTGGTTAACGGCTTGAATTCGACTTCCGTGGAGCTTTCAGAAAAGAAAAAAAATGAAAATTGGGCAAAGAATGGATTGGTTTCAGTCCTCGAAATTGTTTCCGAAAATAACTTTTTTTTTCATATGTATCAAGAGAAAAATTTTGGAGAAATATTATTTTCATCCTCCCGAAACTTTTTTTTTCTGTTTTTGTTTTCGGAAGTGATATTGAGCGGAAAGACTCTTTGTTGTTGCTGCTGCTGCTGCTTCAAGGGGAGTGGAATTGCAAGTGCTGCTAGTCGACATCGACCCCACTTTTTTTTTGGCCCTTTATTCTCAACGAATCTCTTTTTGGTCTGATTTCGCTTTTAATTTTCTCCCCACCACCACCACCACGAGATTAACGACCCCCAAAAAATAAATGGAGACAATGTTTCATCCGTGTGCGTGTGTGTTTATGCATGTGTTTTGTCAGCATCATTGAGACGAAAAAATTATGAAGGGGAAAACAAGTCGAATGTGTGTGAAGGGTTTTTTTTTCTTGGTGAAATTTAAGACTAGGAATTTCTTGGAAGCCTTGCGAGTCACTTACAAATTGTGGTTTTTTTTTTAAATGAAGACGTGCCTTTTTCGATTTTTGTTGATTCGTTTGTAAATGATATATCACCCCATAACATCAAAAATGAATATTTCGAATCATTTTCTTGCGTCGGGAGAATTTTGTGCGCCTGTGTTCATTTGTTTTGGGAGACTTTCTGGGTGGTCTGTCAGACACGCAAACAATAAAAAAAATGTTTAAATTAAACCATGGTAGAGAATTATGTCTCCCTGATTTTTCTATTGACAGTGCAAAAAATAAATGAAAATATGCTTAGAGTCAGTGCGGTTTTTCAAGAAGGCTGCCAAAAAACCAGAAGTAACAGTTGTATGCTAAGTCTGGGAAAAATGCCAGCTTACATTTGAGATGATTGTCTCTTTTAAAAAAAACTGAATCAAGGAAATTTTTCAAAGGTCTCACTTGTTGTTTCATTCTGTATCTCTGCTTCATCTGTGTGATGGGGAATAGTAAAAAAAAATTCTAAATTTGCTGAAATGGGAGAAATTTGTCTGTGACTTGCAAAACTTCTGAGAAATGTGCTTTAGATGTGATGATGGTATACATATATGTGTATATATATATATATATATATATAAATTGTATTTTTACAGGAGTGTAGGGCAGTGATAGAGGCAGTATTGTGAGTTGCT
The DNA here is from genome assembly GCA_905338405.1 of Notodromas monacha. NCBI lineage: Eukaryota > Metazoa > Arthropoda > Ostracoda > Podocopida > Cyprididae > Notodromas > Notodromas monacha. Next base: position 19,723 of record CAJPEX010003283.1, on the reverse strand, counting down.
TTGATGTGATCGTGACAGCAAAGGTGCCCCCATTGATGCTGGTGGCGAGGCAACAAAAACCATGTGGACTGTGATGTGCAACAAGTGCAATCAATTCTGAGCTCTGGGCAGCTACATTTGCAATTTTTTTTCTCATTGAACACACGCTGAAATTGATCTGTTTTCATTTTTTGGATTGTTCAACTGCTCATTTGAATGGCGTGGAAGGTACTTTGATTATTCTTTTTCCTTGTGAAATTGCTGTTCTTACTGTATTTATTCAAGTGCCTTGCGCATCTTGTTTTTTGAAATTCAAGAGGAAAAATTGAATGTTTGCGTCCTGGGCAGGTTCACATTTGTCAAAAAAAAAGTTTTCAAGAATTTAGATGTGCATTATACCTGATTCTGATTTGAAATTTTGGACCAAGATTGAATTTTAGGCTAAAAAATTCAATTTTGGTCCAAAATTTCAAACGAATCTGCTCCGTGTTAAATTCTATAGAAATCCTCAATGAGACGCCATCTGCCAGTATTAGTGATGAAACAGAAGTGCTATTTCCTGTTGGTTTTGTCTTGGTTACAACGCCAAAATTGTTTTTGGAATTGTAATTTCTGTCAAGGATCTTGCATTTGTAAAAAGAAAAAAATAATCTTTTTTTTAATTTTAACAATAAATTGACCTAATTTTGAAATTTGAATAAATTGATGCAGCAAAATGATTTTTCTGAAAGAGTAATCCATTGATCGCAGGAATACTCTTTGGAAAATTACTGAAGTTTCTAGAAAACCTGTATTTCTATGACTTTTGGAGTAAAATTGAGTATTTTTGATCAAATAATTTAAAATGAAATATTCAATGAACCGCCAACCCCTTTAAACTGCCAAAATTGCTCTGGACAAATGGTGGCGTCTCATCAGGGTTTGACTTGTACTTGAGTAAATGCAGTACAGTACAGTACTTTTTTCCTGACTTTTGCAACTTGAGCTTCAATCCTCCTGTATGCAATCCCCTTTTCTTCTGCAGTATTCGTGTGTTTCAAGTGCAGAATGATCTAGAAATACAACCAATATTAATTTTTTTTTCATTTTCAAATTTGGCAGGTTATGCAAGACTTGAGTTCTGCACTGAAGAGGTACCAGCAACGGATTGGCGCGTATGATCAGCATGACTGGGAACGGAATGTGGAACAAAAGCTGCTGGAGGGACTGGGCGGGCCTGTGCCCAAGAAGACTGTCAAGTTATTGCCCGAACTCATTGACGTGGATATCATTCGAGGTCTGCTTGCTAAATTCATCCGTGGATGCATACGCAAAATTTTTTTTTTTTAGATTTTTATCGCATGTTCTTGTCAATTTATTCTGCTTGAAAGTCGCTGAGGCGAGCGATGAATTGTTCAAATTTTATTCAAAAAATTTGACCCATCAGCTCAGAACAATTTTTGAAGGAAATTTGCTGTTTGAAAAAAATAGGAATAACTTAGGAAGTTTTTTCCCCCAAGATTTTTGTAACATCTGGTGTCAAGTTTTCCGCTTAAAAATGGTTGAGATAGGCTAAAAAAGAGTTTAAATTTCATGAAAACTAATGAAAGTTTAAATTTGTCGGTTTGTGGTTTTCAAGTGGCTTCACAAATATTATTTCGAATGTTGAGAAAGAAAAATGTAATGCGATTCCATAACCAATGGAGTCTGAATTTTTATAAATTCAACTTCACATTATTCATACTTTTTCTTCGATACTGTGAATGAATTTTTGCGAATGTTTTCCAGATGAAAGTTTTTAAAACGACAAATTCTATATTAATGTATGTGTACGGCAAAAATTTGAAAGAAACGAAGATTAAAGTGTGCATTGAAGTGAAGAATCACTTGAGTCTAAATTCGGCTTTGTCACCTTGTATATTTAGATAAATGTGTAGAACGTTTGGCACGGATTTTTATTTTGTTTCCCTTGTTTACAGTATTAAAGCAGGCAAAAGTAGCTTTTCCACGGAATTCTTAGTCCATCGATTCTGTGTTTAAAAGTGAGAAAGCCTGCAAAAAATAATTTGAACCCCCAAATGCATTGTTTTTAAACTGCATTTTATTGTAATTAATAAGACAGATTATGTTGGATTTTTTTTTACAAATGTTGTGTCTTGTAAAAGAGCAGAGCTATTTTTGAAATTTCTTTGAGTTTGACTTTTTATATAAAAAATCACGAATATTCCTGGGAAATCGGTTCCCACTTTATTTATTAAATTTTCAAAAAAAGGAAAGTGCCGTGCAACAACAAAAATAATTTGTCAACAATGTGAATGTAGAAATGGAAAATTATCCTGAGTTTTTGTGTGGGCCTGAATCTGTGATGTCCTTTTTTTTTTTTAAAGGCCTCAATTTCTTTCGTTTTGTCCCGTTTTTCATCCCGGAGAGGTAATTTTTTTTTCTTTTTTTTTTAAGCTCTGAGTGAGTTGGGGTCAAGTTAAATTTGTGTCACTGTGCGAGGGGGTGGCTCTGAATCGAGGTTTCGACTGTATTTATCGATTTATTTATTTTCTCAAAAGGGTCTTCATTCGGAAGAGCGAAACCCCTGCTGGGATTCGTGGGCGTGACGTGGGTCGGGCTGAAGGCGGCCGTGTTCTTCCCGCTCTGGTGGGCCTGGTGGCGGAAGCACCTGGACAACACCCTGGTGAAGCTCATGTGCATCGCGTATTGCCTGCAAATCGGCGTCACTGCCCACTACTTGGGCCACCGACACTCGGACGTGGAGGCCGTGCTGACGTGCACGGAAGTCGGGTCGTGTTTCATCGCCGTGCTGGCCCTCAGCGTCCTGCATGCCCACATGACCTCTACCCTCAAGTGAGCGCACATTGTGAAAGTGAGAAGCGAGCAAAACAACGACCAAAAAAAGGATGCATTGTGATAGCTTGACATTTTTAATAGCTGGGAAAATCCGGTGGCCATTAATTTTTTTTGTTTTTATTCAAGAAAAAAATGAAATTGACGCCGAAAATGATGGAGATAAATAATATTTTTCGATTGACAATTTTTTTTCTCTTTCTGGGACGGATATGTAAAATGTGATGCAATTTTTAGTGATGAATTTTCAGAAGCTAGAAAAATGTAGCGTTGATATTTTTGAATGAATGAACAGAACACTTTATTTGCCGCTTTTCAGCGTTCACAAGGTTCAATCAAGATTTCCGCAACGACGTTTCCAAAGCTCAAAAAATCCAGCATTTGACATTTGAAAAACAAAATTTTAAACTTCGGAGACGAATGAATTTATTGTTCTTTTAATTGGCATTTATTGATTGAAAGGTTTTTCTCTTTCCAGGGCGAGCATTTAAAATGCATGTAAAACGCGAGGGTATTTGATACGTTTTAAAATCGGGAAAAATTCAACGTTGATATTTTAAAAATAATAATGAACGTCGAAAGAAGAATGAATGTATTCATTTTTTCAATTGATGGGGGTTTAATTTTTTCTAGGTCGAATCTTATGGTTACGACGTTTCAGAATCCAAAAATAAAAGGTGTTGATACTTTTCAAAGAAAATATAAATGTGAGGGAAAAACCAGTTGATTTAATTTTTAATTGTCGATTTTTTTTCTTTTGATACGTTTCAAAAATTGGAAAAATGCACAGTTTTATAATTCTTGTACAGAAAAAAATGAAGGCCAAAGATGAATTAATTGATTAATTTTTTTATCAACAACTTGTTTTCTTGCAATGACAGATATTAATTTGAAATGTGACGAGACTTTAGGTCGTGACGTTTTAGAAGCTGGAAAAATGCAGCGTAACTCTTTTTTTTCAAAGAAAAATAAATAAATGCCGAGTATGAATAAATTGATTCCTTTTTTTTTAATCAACAAATTTTTGTCTTTCCAAGGCCGGCTGTTGTGCGGGATGCTCGAGCAGGAAGCTTTTCGCAGTCGTCTCGGGGCTCCTCGGAGGCCACAGACGGAGGATGTGGCGGTGGTGGCAAGACGTCTCAACCGCCACCGCCGCCGCCTCTGGCGCCCAGATGGCGGCGTGCCATCTCTGAAGACCCGGGTTGTTGTCGGACCGAGTCTCCGCGTCTGGCGTCCGTGCTCGCTGCCAACAAAAAATTCAAGCCTAAGGTTTAAAAATGTTTCATTCACTTCAAGCTGTTGGGGGTTTTTTTTTTTTTACTTTTTCGAATAAAAGTCGGGCAATGACATAACATTTAAAAATTACTGTCATATGTGGGCATGAAAGGGTTATTCTGTTGTTTGTTCTGGTTTTCCCCCGTTTTCGACGTTTTTCTCTTTTACTCAGTGAAAATTGCATTTCAGTCTTCGGTGGGATTTTCAGATTTCAGTTCTTTTCTTTTTTACTAATGTTTGAAAATGCGTCAAATATTTTGGGCATACAGTGAGACCCCCGGATGCGGACATAATTGTTACATCAAGAGTGTCCCTAAGTTGAGTCTTGTTTTCCCGTAGACTTACATTATATAATTTTTAATTGGTGTTTTACAGAAGAAATATTCTTCAGAATTCCATGAAAAAAACATTTTTTGCCACTTGTATTTGATTCAGTGAATATATTTTCTACCCAACAAGAACATTTGGAGCATTGAATAGTATACTGCTGTAAAGTTCATTGAAATGTTTGCATCTGTAAAAATAGCATCCAAGTCACAAAAAGAGAAGAAAGTCCCTCTGTGCTGTAGGTAATTTTTTTTAATTAGCTGAATGGATGGGAAAGTGATGAGAAAAGTGCCAACGAATTTTTCTTGCATAGATCTTAGGGTTGGAAATATCTGTTTCTTGAAATTAAGCATAATAATAGTCAATTTTCCTAAAATTTATTGGCAATTTCATCATGCAATGTCCTCATGTCAAGTCAGTGTCCATATGTTGGGCCTTTTTTATGATTTTTTATTGAAAAATAAATGTCCCTGTGTCGAGGTGTCCGCATGTGGGGGTCTCACTGTATTCTGTTAACATAACTAGCCTATGAGGCGCCAGGTTCTTCGTGATTGGAACTGGTTTTTTTGGCGCCAGAATGGGAATGAAACGCGAAGTTTTCTATATGCAGTAGTACCTTGAGCAACAAACATAATTTCGTTCCAGTGAATGTTTCGTTGCTCAAGGTGTTTTTCATGTATGTAATTCAAAATTTCACGTAGTATATTCTGGGAAATTTTTTCATTGGCTCTGAAGTAAAACAAAAATTATAAAGTTTGGCATGAAGAAAATTAGTATGAAAATTCAAAAAGAGGCAAGGGAAACATTTTAGTTACTAATAAGTTTTCATTGAAAATTAATGAAAGCACGCAAAATTGGAAGAACGAAGTACAGTACTGTGAAGTCAAATTCCCTGATGATTTTGAATTTCCCTTTGAAATCAATTTTATTGCGATTTTTCCCATTTACTGTATAAACATGACAAATTTTCTTACATTTTAGTGTTATTGAAGAACAAAAGGTTTTCATGATTGATTTATTTTTTTTTACTTGAGGATGTCCGTTCCTTGAGGCAAAATGGCGTCAGAACCCGTTGTTCCTTGAGTAAAATGTCAGCTGTTTGAGGGCATTCGTTGCTCAAGGGCCCTATGGAATTTCAGAAGATTCCGTTTTGACTGTTTTCTTTTCTTTTTTTCTCGTTTGTGTTTTTTCAGGGCATGCGACGGGTGCGGAGAAAGAGCTGCGGGACAATGACGTCCACCGAGGAGAAGAATTCGTCTGGGGAAAGCAGCGAGTGTCAGACCACCGCCAGTGGCCTGCCGGGAAAGACGGACGCTTCGGACGACGTTGACTACTGGTCCGGGGCGACTACCAACAGCGAAGAAGACTGTTGCAATTACACGAGCACGGAGCTGGATGATGACGGAGACGCGGATGGGAGCGGAGCCGGCGCCGTTGGTGGCGGCGGCGGCGGTGTTGGTGGGCCTGCTGCGGCTGGTCCTCGTGTTCCTGGCGGGGGCGGCGTTGTTGGTGGTGGTGGTGGTGGTCGTCGAGACCCGTTATTTTTCCACGACTCGCTTCTTTTCCCGTTTGACTGCGGAGGAGCCGGCGGCGGACTGGTGCGTTACTATAAATGAAAAATTTGAAAAAGTCCATATTGTGTTGAAATATATTGATTGAATCAGTTTAAATTGGGAGACCATTTTTTTTTCTTGAATTATGGTGTGTATTTTGTACATGAAACACCAATTGAAAATCATAAAATGTAAGTCTAAGGGAAAATGAGACTTGACTCAGTGACACTCTTGATGCACCAATTTAATCCGCATCTTGGGGTCTCACTGTACATTGAAATGAAAAGATTCTTTCGATTGTATTTATGCTTCAGTTATAAGCTTAAATTTTGTCACGCACTTTGGGATTTCCAACCGGTTTTCTGAATCTGAAAATGCTAGTCAGGATTTATTAAATTTAACTGTATGATTGAAGTCAAACAAAAGCGTGGCCAGAAGGAATCATGTGCTCGAACCTGTGAAACAGAAAAAAAACCCATTTTATATTACTGTACAATGATTTTGTTGTTGCTTTTGAAAAAGTGAGTTATGTGTTTGAGTTAATCCGGTATTTTTTGTTTTGTTTGCGAAGCATTCTGCGAGTTGGATTCCGCCGGGGCAGAAAACCGACAAAGGTTAGTTTTTCTTTTGTTTTTTTTGGCACGGAAAACAAAATGTAATGAATAATTTGGGTTCTTTGAAGCCAAAAAAAATCTGGCCTGAACCAAAAATTCAGTGCGAACGTGAATGCGATAGGTTTTTGCAGACTTGAACGTCTTTATTCATTAGAAATTTTGCGCAATGTCTCTTGTCTTCATAATTAAAGTGTACTGATTTTATTTATTCAAATGCCGGAAGGGTGCTTGAAAAAGAAAAACAGGATTTGAAATATAATTTCAACAAATTCATTTTGAGTATTTAGTTGGAATAAAAGAGCAAAAATTCGAGGATTCGAGGAAAACGACGTTCAACTGATCGAGAATCCACAAAAAACAATTTTTTCCCTTTTCGATTAGGTAAAAGTGATGAAATTTTGGAAGTTTAGATTAGATAGATTTTTTTTTTAGATAATTTTACCAGTGAAAACTGTTGAAAGTTTTGAGTAGATCCTAGGAAAAACTTATTCTACGATTCATGTTTCGATTTGGCGTGTCTTTGTTTTCAAATTCCTTTGAAACATTTTTTGACTGTTTGTTTTGTTTTTTCAGTGAGTTGCATGATATGGGGTGGATCAAGTTTGGAGGCCCACAAGGCGGACCTGAGCGTGTTGGACATTTCTTCAGCCATCGTCCGAAAAGTGGAGTTCAGTTCAGCTTGGGATTCCTCTGATTACCTGTGGATTGGTACGCTTATTTTTTTATAACGAAGAAAGGAAAAAAGAAAACATCGATGAATTGATTAATTTGTGGTGCTTTCGTATCTAATCCCGAACGTCGTCGTTTTTAAATGCGTTGAAGATTTCGAAACATCATTTTAAGATTTTTTTATTAAACCTGTGCGAAATATAAATACAGTGATTGGAATTTTTCGTTGTTTTCGACGGAAATTCCGAAAATCGAATTCATTGTGAAAGGCCAGCTTTTCCGAGGTTTCGAGAATTTCACTTGATTATTTTTATCTCAACTGACGACATTGGCGCAAATTCTGAACAGCTTCGATTCGAATTTTTTAAAATAATTATTCGTCTTACCTTTCAAATCACGATGCGAAAAAAAACAGTAATTGAAGTAGAATTTGAAGAAGTTCTTTTTGAGTTCCAAAGAAATTGCAAGAAATATTCCGCAGTTCCGTGATTGAGTAAGTTCATTCTTCGAGTGATATTGAGCTAAATGCAGTAAATGATTCCTCGGGAATTTTTATGAATTCCGGAATAAATGGCAACATAAATGTTCGTTTGTCGCAGAATATTGAAATATTTTTGATTGAGTACCGGTACTCGAAAAACGGTGCTTGAAAGTACCGTATTATGAAAATGGAAACGTCTTCATCAACGAGAAAAATAAAACTATGTAGTTACTTTTCCCGATGGAAATTACTTTTAAATTTTCATGAATTCTGAAAAATTTTCTCAAGGCGAAGTCCTGGGAAAATTGCATGAATTTTGAAATGAAGTGTGAAATAAATGTTTGTTTGACGTGAAACATGAAAAATAAAAGTTGGCAAGAAAATATGCGGAAAGCTAGGCTTGACACAATAAAGAATTTCTCGGAAATTTTTATGAATTCTGAAATAAATATTTGTTTAACGGTGAGGTATTAAACATTTTAAGACTATTATTTATTATTATTTACTATTATCTATTTATTATTATTTTATTATTTTGAAGACTTTACTTCGAAAACGATTTTTTACTCGACCAAAAATATGAGTGCGCTCGCTTCAATTAGAAATTGAAAGAATTAGTCAAATTTCTTCGCTAACAAATGCCTTGGAAAATGTTTCCCATCTGAAATTTCAATGATTTTCGCATGGTTTTTTTTTTTTGGTTTTTCTCGTTTCGTTCCAGGTGTGATGTTTTCCTGTGTATTGGCATTGATCCCGGCTGCAGTTCGGGTCGCTGGGGCCGGTTTAAGCATGACGGACGTGCACCTGGACCAACTCTGGCCCGGGCTAGACCGGTTTGCCGACTTGCGTTTCATTGCCTCGTCTTCTTCTTTGGTCGGGTGCGTGGGTTCCGTCCTTTTTGCCATTGGCACGGGGTTCTTTTCTTCCTCGAAACCCGTCAACAATTATTGTTTTTCTGGACCCTATTATCTTATGTTTAAGGCGTGAAAATGAAAGAAGAAAAAAATTGCACTGTTTTGAGAAAAGTCCATGATCCCAGAGTGTTCCTCCTTTTTGTCCATCATCACTGTCAAGTGAGTTTTCCCCCATCAAGATAGTTTTTGTCTCAATTTTTCCCTGTCTAGAATTGGCCCTGTCTCAAACTTTCTGTCTCCATTGGTCAATATCCCTGAAAAAGGTTCAACTGTATGACAACGGTTATTTTTCTGAATCTTGTTTATTGGAAAAAAAAGTGACGAGTGTCAAACGTGATTTTTGCGTTCGAAAAAAAAACTCAAATCTCTGGTACTCCGGAAATTTCCTGCAAAACAAATTGCAGAGGATTGGCACAAAATTTATTTTTTATTTTTTTCTTATTACAGGTCTTGGGCGCTGGCAAATAGTCCCGTAGTGATGTTGATGTGCTTGAGGTTCATCTTGGCGTTTCTCACCTTCTTCCTGTTGTCCGTGGCCGAGAGAACCTTTAAAAGGGTAAAACGGGAAATTAATTTTTTATCGATTAATTCATTTAATTTTTTTTCAGTTTCAATTGCATCAAGGTTTCTTTCTTCTTTTTTTTTCTTTTTAGAGATACATGTTGGCGAAGATGTTTCATTGCTTGACTTCGGCGAGGCGAGCGAAACGCTGGGATCTGCCTCATTTCAGACTCAGCAAAGTGCGCAATATCAAGACCTGGTTGTCTGTGAGGTCTTACTTGAAGGTTTGTTACGGATGCGACATCTAGTTGCAGGAATTGAAATTGTCCACGTTTACCCCTTTCTTGCAGTACAGTACTGTATAGTAATTTGAAATGCAGTGGGTCGCTTCATAACGTACCTTTCGTTATGTGGAACTTTTGTAATGCGTAGCGCGTTTTTCGTTGAGGTTAAATTTTCAAATTCGAGGATTCTTTTCAGGAATTCACCTGAAGACTGTGATAAGAATTGATAACAGGATTTTATTTTTAGTTTTCAGCTTGAATCCGTGATTTTAAATTTGATTTCAAATTTGGAGAAATTAATTTTTTTTACGCCCTATCATAGCATCAAGTTCTTCTAGTTCCTTGTACTGAGACTTTTCTTTAAATTTGGAACGAATAAATTTTTTACGTCCAATTAACGCGTAACATTTTTCTAATTCCTTGTAGTGAGACATTTATTTCAATTTGGAGAAATTAATTTTTTTCGCCGAATTTTAACAAGCTTTCCCAGTTCCTTGTACTGAGACTTTTCTTTGAATTTGAAAAAAATAAATTTGGTTATGCCCAATTAACGCGTTAAATTTTTTATTTCCTTGTAGTGAGACATCTCTTTAAATTAAAAATAAATATTTCACGCCCAATCATAAGTGAAATTTTTTGTAGTTCCTTGTACTGAGACTTTTCTTCAATTTTGGATAATTTTTTTTACGCCCAAGGAACGCGTTGCATTTTTCTAGTTCTTCGTAGTGACACATTTATTTACATTTAGGGAAATTAAACTTTTTACGCCTAATTATAGCATCTAGTTCATTGTACTGAGTCTTTTCTTTAAATTTGGGAAAAATTAATTTTGGTTACGCCCGATTATCGCGTTAAATTATTTAGTTCCTGTAGTGGGACATTTCTTTAAATTCGACACCATTTTTTAACGATTAATTGACGCGTCGAAGAACATTTGAAAGATGGAGTTTTTCTTCGTTCATGATTCATTTTAGAGGCACGGGCCACAGCGGTCAGTGGATGTGATTGTGTCGGCGGCATTTGTGGCGACCTTGGCCCTGATGACCGGCATTTGCGTGGACATGCTGCGAGCGCAGTCGGAGAAGCCATCGTCGTCGTCGTCGATTGACGAGAACGAGGACGATCACGGCGGCGGCGGCAGTAGTGAAGAAGAAGCCATGTCTTCGTTGCTGCTTTTGCCGGCCGCCTCTGTGTCGGCGTACACGGACGCCGTTGTGATGTGTCTCGCCTTCGCCGTTTTCCTGCTCCGGTTCATGACGCTGGGCGTGAAAATCAATTCCAAGTACCGCGACATTTCCGTGCTCATCACGGAGCAGATCAATTTGTACCTGCGCATGGAGCAGAAGCCGCACAAGAAGGACCAGTTGATTTTGGCCAATAATGTGCTCAAGCTGGCTGCGGATCTGATTAAGGTGTGTGTTTTACTTGGAGGGGGGGGGGGGCCACGTCATCTGCAGACGTGAAAGTCCGTCTCGGTTGACGGACTTTTTGATTAATCCACAAATGGGAGATGTTTGTTGACTGAGTGTGAAATAGAAGGAAAGTGAGACCCCTAGATGCAGACGTAATTGGTGCATCAAGAGTTCCCCCAAGTCGAGTCTCATTTTCCCTTTGACTTGCATTATATAACTTTTAATTGGTGTTTTATGAACAAAATACTCACCCTAATTCCATGAAAATAAAAATTTTTTCCCAATTTAAACTGATTCAATCAATATATTTCAACACAATACAAACATTTGGGGAATTGAATACTGATACCTTTGTACAGTACATAGAAATGTTGGCATTCTCTGTTAAAAAAAATAACATTCAAGTGAAAAAGAGCAAAGGAAGTCCCTCTATGCTGGAGGTAATTTTTTAAAATTAGCTAAATGGATGGTAACTTGGTGAGAGAAATGCCCAAGAACTTGTCTTACATCTATTTTAGGGTTTGAAATATCTGTTTCTTGTAATTTGGCTTGAAATGTGTTTGCAATTTTATCACAAAATGTCCTTATGTCTAGTCAGTGTCTTTTTTATTAAATTTGTATGGGAAAATGTGTGTCCCTATGTCAAATTGCTGCATGTCAAGGTGTCTGCCTGTGGGGGTCTCACTGTATTGTAAATTTGAGAACCTCCTTACATCAAATGGATTTGTTTATCAAGTCCCCTGTCTGCTGAATTCCCTTGGAGACAATGTACAAATGGGACTGCAAGATGTGGACTTAATTGGTGCTTGGACTTAAGCCCTATGTTGAAATGTCCGCATGTTGGATCTCATTTTTCCATAGACTTCAATATGCACTTACTTGATTGCTCTAACTGTTTTTTTAAAAATGAAAATACAATCCCCAAAAAACTGAATAAAATATTTTTCAACTTCAAGATGCAGACAAATAAATGTAAAAAAGAAATCACTGTAGAATGTGAATTTTTGGCATCACAAGGAGCTCAAGAAGCAAAGAGCAAGTCTGGCTGTACTGTGAACACCTGATGGGAAAAAAAACACAAAAAAGTGCAAAATTGCCCTGTTTTTGATTATGAATAAATTTGATAATACAATTAATTTTTTTCTATTCGTGAATGTGAATAGCTCAATTTTTTGAGAAATATGAGTTGTAGTTAATGGAGAAAATTTTTACCAACAAGTACTGAAGCAAAAAAAAATTAAGCATTTACTGGACCTTGATGGAAATGGTTATTTTGCAGGAGCTGGAGAGTCCCTTCAAGATCTCTGGGCTGTCTGCAAACCCAATTCTGTACAATGTGACCAAGATGGTGGTGCTGTCTGCTTTCTCTGCCGTGCTCACGGAAATGCTCGGTTTCAAGCTGAAGCTCTACAAGCTCAAGTTCAAGGCTTGAAAATCGTCCCCGCTATTTTATTTCATTTTTTGCCGACCCTCAAATTTTGCAAAAATGTTGGGGTGTCAACATTTTTTGGAAGAACCCGTGGCAAAAGTGTGATTCAACCGCAGGGGAAAAATGGACGAAGAAAAAGTGCGAACATGTGGTGCCATGTTCTTCTGTTGCCTCATCCACTGATCTGAGCTGGAGAAAAGAAAAGAAGAGGCATTTTTTGTTTGGTTTTTTTCAAATCACAAAAACACACTTGTGTAATGCATTTCATGAATGTTGAACGAAAGCATTGCTTTAAGCATTCATCAGTTCTTCTTTCTCTTCAAATGACGGCCCTTTTAAGAATATTCTTTAGAGCAAAAAATAAAAAAATAAATAACTAATCGCCTTTTCTTGTCCCCATGGAAACGAATGAGATGAGAAATTTTAATTATGTTCTGGGTTTGACGAAATTTTAAAGGTCGCCTCGATGAATTCCTTGTGCAGGTATTTTTTTTTTTTTTTTCATTGAAATCAAGGGGATTTGTTGAAAAATCAACCCTATCCAGAAAAATATTTCCTTCCATGTGATTTAATTTCTTTTGGAAGTTTTTCCTACTTTCGTAATTTATCGAGGAACAACGCGCCTCTTGAAGAAGAAAAACTTTTTTTCTTCATCCCGACGAGTTTTTTACTTTCTTGAATAAATTTTCCACCCTTGCAAATTTTTGAAGAGCGAAAAATTTTACTGTTTTTTCTTTCCTCGTGGCATCACACTGTCAATTTTGATTATTTGCGTGAAATTTTCTTTTTATTGCGTTTATTTTCATCATTCAAAGCTTTTTTGAGTGTAATGGTTGTTACTGTCAAATTGTGTAGCATTTGTTTGGTGTCGAAGTACCACCGGTGGTGTCAAAGATTTGACCTACGTGCTTCTTGGAGAACCGAAATTTCCTTTTGTTTTTTCTTTTCTCATAGATGTCATTGTGTGTCATTCGGCATTCTTTGGGAAACGTGGAGCAGGTGTTGATAAGTACAAGGATCGAATTTTGAGGTATTTGCGTTGGGCAGATAGTTTTTTTTATTTAGGAATTTTAGTTCCCTATAGACAATTAATCATTCCACTATTTGAAGATTATTCAAATTGATGAAGAATTGCGACTGTGTGTTGGCGACATATCCTTGGAAAAAAACTAAAATAGGAGTTTGAATATGGTAGAATAAACTAATACAAAGTTGAGAAATTTATTTTTCGGTACCCCGAAATTTCAAGTGTTGCGTGTTTCAGCGAAATTCATGTCCCACTTTCTTGTAATGTTTTTTGTTTTAATCCTTCGGCACGCGAACGTGTTTTTATTTGTTGGAGTAAAAAGTTGTTTTGTGCCTTGATGGGAAAAATGTTTGAAGCCGCGACAAGACAAACAAAACAAGAAAACATGTACCTCCAAAGTGGGTTTTTCTCCCCCAAAAGTTCCTGTCCTTTCATTCTCCCTCTTTAACCCCACCCACAGGGAAAAAAGGAAGAAAGTAAACCTTGGATCTCGATCAGAATCAGGTTGTTTCGAACCAAGCGAATATTTCGGGTGGTTTTGAGCCTAGTTATTTTCTGTTTTTTGTTTTTTTTTCGGGAGGACCTGTCCTGTGGTTGGTGCACCTGCTCGAGTCAGAAAATGGAGCAAAATGCGAATCTTTGTTGTCCATTTGAAGAAGTTGCCTTGTTTGCCAATTTTTTTCTTCTTCTGTGGAATTGTGCGGACGCAGTTTTGTTGTTCTGAGATGGACCTGACGATGTTTTTCTTTTTTTTATGAATTTAAAATGGAAGACGAAGGCTGGTCAATATTTTTACAATTTAATTTTTTACTTGATTGAGTTCATGCCGGCACACAAATTGTCTGACCGGAATTTTCAGCCATTTTAACTTTAAAATTTTCTACACTTGTCACATTGAAACATTGTCACTGGTGATTTATTATATATGATTTACAGTTGAATATTGATTTGACTTAACAAATTCTTGTTATCAAAAAATAATTTTTTCAAGTTCCTGGTCAATTTTCTGAAGGTTGTTTGATTTTTTGGCGTAACAAAGGAATCTCCCAGGTTCCAAGGGTGTCAATGTTATGAGATATTCCTGTATTTGAAAGTCGCAAAGAAATTTTCTACATTCTTGAACCAGTTGAAATTTTATGAGCATTTTCTGTTTGAAACATCAGTGTTTCCTTTTTCAAGTGTAGATGATGTAAAATGAGAGGTTGTGTTTTGGGTAGATATTATTTGGTTGATGATGCGAGCGACATCTACTTGGAAATGTGATTACTTCTTGTAACTTTTTCAAGATGTTTCACACTAAATGAAAATATTCTGATGGTCCTTCTCAATTGCAACTGCTGTTCCTTTACAATAATGATTTTATTACTTGTATGAAGATGTTGTGTTCTGTTCTTTTTTGTTTATTTGTCAAGATTTTTTTTTTAATATACAGGCTTTTTGTGTGTGACTTTGAGAAATGGTGGATGAAGGAACAAAGAAGACCTTAGGTGCTATTCCTTTGCTCAAGACCAGTGCTGGGCCACGGAATAAGGAGCAGTGGGTGCAGAGGCTGAAAGAAGAGTACACTAGTCTCATCAAGGTGTGTTCCATGTTTTTGTGAAACTGTATTCTTGAAAAACCTTTGCTGAATTTCAATTCCATTTTTGGTGTCCCAAGATTGAAATGTGAGAAAGAGAGAGAGATTTGAAAGTGCATCCCATGGTTATTAATTTTTACAAACCTTATGAAATAATTTTGAAGACTATCATATAATAGTGAATATTATAATTTAACTTGGCAAGAGTTAAAATATATTAACATTTTCCTTCAAATCAAGAAGAAATTTTGTGATTTTTTTTAATATAGTGGGACCCCAGAATGTGGACATAATTGTTACTTGTCCTTATGTTGGAATGTCTGCATGTTGCTCATAAACTCCAATGCAGACATATTTAAATGGTTCTCTTGTACATCAAAAATTATGAATAAGTTCCCAAAAATGATATAAAAATTGGTTTCCTCAACTTCAAGGTACAGAAAATAACTGTGCAAAAATCTGATGTTTTGGCATCAAGAAGAGCTCAAGAAGCAAAAGGACAAGTCTTGCCATACTATGTATAGATAATGGAAAAAACTTGTAAAAAAAGTAAGCGCAAAATTGGGCTGTGTTTTATTATGCATTTGAGTTAATTCATAATGAAATTCATTTTTTATTTCTGTGAGTGTAAATAGTTCAGTTAATTCAATGGATATCCAAATTTTGAAAACGAAATTTTTCAATTTTTAGACAGATGGAGGAAAAGTGTTTTTGAAACAAAGTCTGGATGTTGGAGCTTTTTTTTTTTAGTTTCAAGTGTCCCTAAGTTGAATTTTTTGTATGTTGGGGGTCCCACTGTAATGAAATGAACAAGATTTTTCTGAGTGTCTGGGAAGGATTACCAATTTTTTTTCTTCAAATTATATCTCAAAGGAAATCTTGTTTGACTGAACAAAACTCATTCTTCAACAGACTATAGTTTCAAATTGGAAATGTGTTCATGTTTCAACAAGAGTTTCTCTGGTCCTTGTGCATCAATTTATTTAAATAATTCTTCATTACAGTATGTAGAAAAGAATAAACAAGAGGACAATGACTGGTTCAGGTTGGAGTCCAACACAGAAGGCACCAGATGGTTTGGCAAGTGTTGGTTGGTCCATGAGCTCCTCAAGTATGAATTCGACGTGGAATTTGATGTGAGTCTGCAAAAATCTCATGTGCAAGTTTTTTTTTTCTTTTTTCAAAAATAAATGTCTTTTTTTCTTGCAGATACCAGTGACGTATCCAGCTACAGCCCCTGAAATTGCAATCCCTGAATTGGATGGGAAAACAGCAAAAATGTACCGCGGAGGAAAGATCTGTTTGTCTGACCATTTCAAGCCATTGTGGGGCAGGAATGTGCCAAAATTTGGCATTGCTCATGCCATGGCTTTAGGGGTAAGTTATCATCAGTGTTAGGAATGAATTAGTGATTTTGAAATAGGATGTGATTTTTATAAATAAATATAACAAGAGAATTTGGTTGGGCTACAACTGGGGTGAAACTTCACCCTATTTTAAAGTTGTTGTACTTCAAACACACAATATTTGCAAATATTCTCAAGTGACACGCATGAGAGATTAAACAGTAGTGAAGTTTTTTGATAGATTTGGAAATCAGGAAAACTGTCCTCCAAGGATGAAAAACAGCAACAGGATTTAGCAATGAAAAAATAGCCTTGGAGGCCTTCAGAAAATGAGTTTTCTGAGAATTTGGGTTCTTGGATTTTGCGCAACAAATTGTATTCTGCTGTTTATTTTTTGCAACAATCATCTCAGGTTATTAATATATCAGGGTTGGGATCATATTATTTTCAGGATTATTGAATAATTTTAATATATTGCAAAAATTGTGTAGTACAATTTTTGGACTGATTTCATTATGTGGGGATATTACTGTATGACAAATAAAAAGTTGAGTTTCTCATTAAATTCAATTTTCGCAGCTGGGTCCATGGTTGGCAGTGGAAATTCCGGACCTGATTCAAAGAGGCGTAGTCACATACAAGGAAAAATGCGGAGGCCCACCATCAGCAACATGAGTTATTGTTTTCTCCCTCTGTCTCTCAAATATGCCTCTGACGAAGGCGTTTGTTTCCATTTTTGGTTTATTTTTCTGTCTGCATTCATGGTTAAATCTTATTGGTGGCGGTGGAAAAAAAAAAAGAGTTTGTGTTATTGCTGCATTTCCGAATCTTTGAAAGAAAACAGAAGGAGAAAAAAAATCGTGTTTTACCAATGGAGGGAGACCTTTTTCCCGCCTTTCCTCGTGATTTTGAAAAATGTTTTTCCTCTGCGGATAGAATTTTATTTTTGGTTGAAGGATGATATCCTTAATTTGCTGTTGAACGACGTTGAATGAAGCTGGAACGGCAGTATTTCCGTCATCTAGCGTCTCTTTCTTTCAACGCGAGGTTCCGCTTTTGTATCATTCCAGTCTAGATGTCGCTCGACATGCTGTACATCAAGTCGAAATCCGTCAAGCCTTTGAGCCGGAAACACGGGAAGGCGGAGCTGAAGAGGAAATCGTTCTCAGTCAAATTTTATATATTCTTAGTTTGTTTTTTTCGATGATCCAGCGTTTGAAATGTGGAATTTCCTTTTTGATTAGACGAGGGGAGCATGGATCCTGTTCGTTTCGCCGAGGGGCCCCTTTTTTTTTGCGGTGGTGGCAGTTGGTGCTTCAGCATCCTTGTGGCACAACATGAGGACCAAAGACCTCGTGCGGATTTCCGTGATCGCCGTCTTGCACTTGTTGTTTTGCGTCTCACACGTGTGCTCGACAAAGAGTGAGTCTCGAGTCTTGACTGTTTTTTTTTTGGCAGAGAAAGATAATTGTAGAAATTAATGCTTCGTTGATATTTTCGCTAGAAATCTGTGGCCCCGAGATGCGGACGTAATTGATGCTTGGGAGTTGCTCCTTATGCTTGTCGATCGAAAGCGTCCGCATGTCGGATCACGTTTTCCCATATAGACTCAAGTCTAGTGCAAACATGTTTAATTGATTCTCCTGTTCATCAAAAAGTAGGTATGAATTTTTTTTTAATTTTTATAGAAAGTTGTTGGAAAATGTTGGAAAGGTTTCCTCATCTGAAGTCACTGTCTAAATGTCTGGATAGAATTGTTTTGAGTTTCACGTGTATTTAATTCGAATCGTCCGTATGTCGGGGTCTCTTTGATAAACTAAAATTATTATTCGGATTATTTCGGGAGGATTTCTGTGCAAGTTAATTTTCTATCACATGTTCATTCATTTTTAGGAAAGGTTTTATGGATTGGTTGATTAATCTGTAGTTATTCTTTCCACTCTTGACAATAAAACAATTCAGTGTACAATTTTTAAAATTTGGAAAGTTGTCAAATAATGTCAGGAAAAAAAATGAGTGACCAAAATGGCTCATGAGAGTTTTCTGATCCTATTTTTTTGATATTTTACACCGACTTGTCAAATGTTCTTTACAGGAAAACATTCAAAATTGATAAATAGATTGTCAAAGGACTTACATTTATTTTTAGATTTTGTTTTTTTTAATGAATTTCCACTGTCTTTTCATTTTTTTTTTTCTTTACAGAAAATAATTCAATTGAACTTAATTGTTGTCGAAATAATTTACAGTACCTTTCCAAATTTTCTTTCCTCTTTTTTTTTCAAATAATTGTTGTTCTCAGAAAACAATTAATTCAAAATTAATGAATCGATTTATTTTTAACATTTTCGTTTTGTTGATTTTTGAATGAATTTTCTTCGTTGAAATAACGCTCAGTACCTCGATTTAAATTATTTTCGAATTTTCTCCCAAAAAAATGTTTCTCTGTGATTAATTTTATTTTATTTTTTTCTCCGCAGAAAACAATGACTTGCTCTTGGGTCCAGCTCCAGCCAAGACCAACGCGACGCTCATCGGGCTCAAGAAGAATAACCAGAAGCGAGCCCCGGAAGGTCCCATAAAGCTCCAAGTCCTGGGCAAGCCCAAAAAGAACCCGAAACCCGGCCCAGAGCCCAAAAAGGACACCGTATCCAAGCGCCAAGCAGCAGAGGCGGAGAAGACGTCAACGGAACGCGTGTTTCGGGAATTCTCCGACATTGACGTGGATTTATGAATTATGAAGAAAGCATTATTTTTAAATAAATATTTGATCATTTTTCTTATTGCTGTTCAAACTGAAAATTCGCCTGCATCACTATAAGAAAATACCAGGGTATGCATTTCATAATTTTATTTTTGCAGTCTCAAAGAAATGAAATAACTCACAGAAAATATCTCCAATCTGACAACCCTGCACAACAATGAAAAGTTCTGAACTTGCCAAAAATGGTTTGCTTCAAGTGTGATTTTGTCATTGATGACAAGAGTAATTTCTGAGATTCTTCCTCAAGTTTGGGCACCCAAAATAACTTTATTCCAAGGCACTTGCAAAACATTTGAGCAATTACTTTTTTCTCAAAAGGTATTTTCACCAAATTTGATGCTGGTTTCTTGTTCAAGCTGACTTGGAGCGCCATCTATTGCCTTGTGTTACTGGAAATGATTGAATGTGTTTACTCCTTGCATGGAAAATTTTTCATCACTCTTGGCCTGAACATTTGCCTTAAATGAGCAAAAATTTTTTTCTTCAATTTACGTGTGTATAATTTTTGGGTTTTTGTTCCAGAGGGAAAGGCAGCTGCTGTGAAAAAGAAGACCCCTGTCTCCCAATCTGCACAGACAAGCCCTATGACAGCCTCCCACTCTGCACCCCAAGTGCAGCCCCATCAGAAGGAGCTGCAGGAGGAGGGACAAGTGGCCCAGGTGGCCCTGCAGCAGCAGGTGCCACTGCTGGCCCAGGAGCTTTTAGTGTATCTGGAAGTGGTGGTGGTGGTGGTGGTC
>CAJPEX010003282.1:11561-30250 GCA_905338405.1 Notodromas monacha | reverse complement strand
AGTACTGTACTCGGAAATGTACAATATTTTATTTCCCAGGAATGCTCCCATAAGGAAATGAAATTTAATGCGGAAAGAATTGGCCGAATGCGTGACAAAACCTTCCATTCCTTGGGCTATTCCAAAAAGAGTTCGGAATAATTCTTTAGTACAGTACTTCAATGAAACTGGAATAATTTTCCAGGTTTTTCAATGATACCCTCCATTTGCATGCATTTTTGCTTAGATGAAATAAAAAGTCTCAAATTCATTTTAAGTACGATTGCAAACAGACTGAAACCAAGAACGTAACTTTACACAAAGTTAAATTAATATTTTTTACTTGTGAATACCTTTCAAACAATTTCATTTTCAAAATCTGTCAAAATATCTCAGCCAAATCATTCAAGTATGACGGAAACCTAAGAATAATATTTTTCAACTTATGCGCCAGTAAAACGCACGTCCAATTTTTTTATCTTCATTTTTGCAACAACAGAAAATGTGCATGTGGTATTAAAATGAAGATAGTAAGAGCTAGATGTAAGTTTAGATGCTCGGTTAGTTTGTTTTTGCTCTTGCTAAAATCTGATCGGTTTGACTTGATTGGTGTACCTGAATTCTGAAATCACTTTTTTCTTCAATTGGTGATAAGTTTGAAAGGATGCGATATGCATTGCACCAATTTCGAGCCGTCAGGTCAGTCACACCTTCTCTGGTCAGTCACGTACCATAAAAAAAAAAGTTACATTGGTTGATCATCTCGTTCGGCAGCAGTACCTATTTTATAACTCTGGTCTCGGTCCGGAACAGCTGAAGCTGTAAAAAAATTTCCTTTCTGGGAATTTTTTAGAAGTTTCAGAATGAAGGAAATGAACCGCAGCTGGCTTTAGGGAGCAGCAACCCTGCCAAAAAATTTTAATTCCGACCCTGCCCCGGACGCATCTGGCGGCGATCGCTGTTTCACATTTATTACACTGTTTTACTTTTCGTTTCCACCGGCTTCGGAATGCCGGGAAAGACAGGGAACGGCGAGCTGGAGATGTGGCTGACCGCAGAGCAGGAACACACAGAAAAAAGAAAAAAAAACATTTGTGGTGCAACAAGTAACATTTTTTCCCCTGAGGGCACTTCGGAGGAGAATGGGAAGAAAAAAAACATGAGAAACCCAGGAATCCGACCATTCCTCAACGCCTGATCACCAATCGGAAATCTCAGCTTAGTAGAACAATCACAAAGCCAACACACAGCCCTGTAGTTGAGAGGAATATCCGGGATTCCTCCTGGCACCAGGCAAACCCACAATCAAATCCGACACAAGATATCAGAGCATCTTCCATATTTAGCATTCCAGACTCGGCCTAAGATCTGGACCTACACGACGATTGCCATCCATTCACTCGAAAAAAAAGGAAGGATAAGCTTTTAAACCTTCCTGTTCGCAAGAATCTGAAGTTTCTAGAAAGCAAAAGGTGAAAAACACGAACAGGTGGACTCTATCTACAACTAAAATTCAAAGGACCAGAAAAAGTATTCGTCGTAGAGAGAATTCCGATGTAAAGGACCTTTGGAACCACAACGAATTATATTACAGAGAAAATCGTTGTAGAGAGATTCCACTTGTATAAACAAGTCATCTTCTGTCAAATATTTTTTCAAGTGGGTAGAACCAAAGATTTCGTCCCCCTCGTGCTCCTAAAATTGGAATTTTCCAGTTTTTTTGGATGCGTTAGATTTAAAAAAAATAATGCTTGATAAATTTCTGACCGGTGTTTCAAGCCGTTTTTTGAAATGGAGGACGGAATCAAATTTAAAAGAAAGCCTTATCCAAGAAATACAAACAATCAAAGTGCTGTCAGATATTTCGAGCAAATATCACACACATTTGAGAAAGTGGTTCTCACGGACCATGCTTCAATTGAAAAGCAATCTTATCTTGATCTGATGCTGAATATATGCAGATTTTTTTGAAATATCCATTTGGGTGCAATAATTGGTATACATCAGGGCAAAAGTTAGAAACAATTTTATACAAAAGAACAAAGACGGGCTTAAATGTTATTATTTGTGGATAGAACGATTTCTATCTAAAATCCAGGGTTCCCCTAGTACATCATAGCGAAGTATAAATTATGAAACTGGCCATCCGACATATTTTGACATGGAATTTCTACATTTTGTCATTGAAGGACCAACCAGTATTTTAGGCGGGAATTCTTAATAATTTTTTTCATGCGCATTAAGCAATCTTCGGCTCTAATCGAAATAGTGAGCTTTCTTTAATTTCTGAATTTTCTCGAATTACGAAATCTTCTTCAGTGTTTCCATAGCAGAAAAGTCCTGCATTCGATTCCCAGAGAGATTAACGTTAGTAACTTAGCTTGCTTACACATTAGACTCTTAGTTAAACCTTTTGTAACGTTAAACCGTTCCGAGTCCAACGACGACGCTCTACCATTTAAATTAAATTGCCGACTAGCTTTTACTTGAAACTTTCGTAAAAGCCGGTGTCGCAATCTATACTGCAGCCACTTCTTCAGTTGGAACACAACGAAAAGCAGCCTTGACAACCACGATTCGAAGGGAAAATAAATCCCAAGGCTTTTTATAAGGCAACTTTGCCACCATTTTCAGCGCCTCAAGAGGGAGAAAGAGCTACGAGAGAAAACTCAAAGCACCAAGGCTAGTGTTAAGTAAATTACGCCCAGCTGCTACTTCAACAAACTCGAAATTGAGTAAGATAAAAAAAGGGAAGGTAAAGAAGAGAGAAGAAAAACGTAATTTCTAACCATCACTCAAGTGCAAAAGGGGGCATTGAGTAGCTCACACGAACACGCGGGAAACCGTGTTTCAAGCAGACCCTCGAAGGCTGTGTTTCCTTCTTTCTAGGACGATCCTTCTTTCCCCTGGAAATACTGTAATTCTGCTTCTATCATGCCTTAATCTTCTCTTTATAATTGTAACAGTAAGCATTCCATTTTTCATCTCATCCCCCCGAACAAGGCAGCAAAATATCAGCTTCCTGTCGACATATGGACCATAAGAAGTAATTTGAGGATTCTTCTGAATGATTCTACGCTAAAAAAAAGGTTCACTAAATTTCTACCAATTCAATTTTGAATTATGTGAAAGGCATGGCTTTGAGATTATCGGTGCGACCAAACGAGCTCATTTGAATAAATCATATGCGTGTAGAGAAAAAATTGTCGTTGCTTTTGCACGATAAGGATATACAGTACTGTCAAGATTGGCGTCCTTTTTGCGCAATCGAATGATTTCCAA
The DNA here is from genome assembly GCA_905338405.1 of Notodromas monacha. Classification (NCBI taxonomy): domain Eukaryota; kingdom Metazoa; phylum Arthropoda; class Ostracoda; order Podocopida; family Cyprididae; genus Notodromas; species Notodromas monacha. The sequence continues at coordinate 26,989 of CAJPEX010003282.1, read as the reverse complement.
GCAGCATTCTGGGGAATTCTTTTCAATTTGTTCAGCTATATTCCGTGGGTCTCTTACAATTTCTTTGTTTGTGAAAATTTCCTGTCCCACGCATCCCTGATGCAAATGTTTTGAAATGTAATAGCAGCTTCTTTTTATTTTCTTTTTTTTTTAGATACGACTGCTTATCATGATTTAGTGTCTGCACTCTAACCTCAGTTGTTGAATTTCGATTCAGGCCATCATTCAAGTTTTTCCTCTCTGAAAACTCGGGAGTCCTTTTCAAGATTATAATAGAAGAGCCCCCGGGGCCAGGATAAGACGACCGTGAAGTCCGAGGCTTGAATATCCTCAAGCATCCACTAATGAGATGCGCGTTCCTTCGGGTGGGCTTCCAGTTTGCCCGGAACATTTTTCACTCTGCTGAAATCTTTTCAGCCCGTGTTTTCGGACGAGGAAATCCGACACCCGACTCACGTTTTTGCGCACACCGGGCATATAGCGAGGGGTGGAGTGTCAAAACGCAATATTTCACTGCTTTGCCAAAATAAAAAGGGGAGGGGGGAGCTGCTAATGAACTTCGATCCCGCATTCCAACCCACGAAGAAATAATGCTACATTTCGCAAGAAATCTCGGGGAACCTTATTATACCCGAAACTTTAGCGAACAATTTTCTATAGTTTCACATTCCAAAAAGAAAAAAGAAAGCCATGAATCGGTGGTCTCATCGAAATCAATTCTGGTACTAGGATTGATTTTGCGCGCGCAGGTGAATGCGGGAATATTTTGAGAAATTATTGGCGTATATCCATGGAAATTCTTTAATCCTTGTATTGGGTTATTGCTGCTGATTTCATTCCATCTTTCAGGTGTCAGGCAAAAGTTCTAGTCCCAAAAAAAACCATTGAACTTCTAAATTACCTCTTCGAAGCGCGAAGTAATTACGGTTCTTCGAAACATGTCGGAATTTTTGAAAATTCACCCGCTTTTGTCACAAATGTCTTCAATAATTTTTTTTTTACTGCTAAAAAATGTTTGCTCTAGTACAGTATTTATTCACCACCAGACTAGATTTTCAAGAGACGCTCTTCGGAAGAAATTATCGCAGGCGCCTGAAATCCTGAGAAGAAAAACAACAAGAAAAAAAAGAGCCAGTCTTCCATTTGAAGCAGAAAGTTGAACCCTGATTTTGGGAACACACCTCACCACCAAAATGAACACAGCCCGAAAATCCCCCTCTCTTCGAAAACGGCAGCATGAGAGAGTTCGTTTCGCTGGCATGACTTTAACGCGGGTCAAAGAGTACATGGAAATATCAAAAGTTTCCGCCAAAAAATTGCTGCGTAATTTTAGTTCAGGTTTCAATCGAGAATAAATAAAAATACGAATGCGTTAATTTCTTTCTTTTTTACTTTTTACCAGCCTACAGGTTATCCACTGAAAATTTAAGTAGGTGAAGGTTGACTCACGCTTCACGTTCTATTGCGAATTATGTTTGATGGCTGGTTGCGAAAAACAATTCCGAAGGAAATGCCTCTTTTCAAAAAATTGATAAACCCCGAGTTTCTCAAGGACTGAAAGAACTTTCTGGTGGATTTCGAAGGCAATTTTTCTCCTTTCTTCCCCTAAACCGAATTTTCCTATTCCAACCAGGGGTAAACAGAGAAGGAGTGCACCATCATCCCGGGCGTGAAAAGAATGAGAACCGAGCCCAGGTTTTTTCCTCTTCGCCTTCTCAACGACCTGCAGCTTTTCTTTTCGATTCCCCCCCCCCCCCGTCTTATTATAATTTCATTTTTTCCCCTTTTTTTTGGTTGAACATTTTTCCATCTTTCTTGTTGTCTCTCGCAACTTGACTCCACTTTCCGAGACTAAAACGTTTCGTTAGCACCCGAGTGTTTTTTCACACGCGCGGCAGTTTGTCGTGCGACTGGATCAGTCGTCGTCGTTGCTGCTGGCGACCGTTGGCAACCCTCGACTCCTGCTTCTTTTAAATGTTTCCCCATTATTTTGAATTTCACCCTCTTCCTGTTTTCTATATATTCGTGTTACTCCCAGTGGTGCCACTGCACCAAATCCGTCCCTCACGGTTCTTCGAATGCGGTTGTTTACTCAAGGTCAGAGAGCACTGTTGCATTCTCCATGGCTTTTAGGGGTGTTCCTCAAAAAGCAGATTTCCAGAATATCACACTATCGCTCATGGAAAGGAATACAGACACGCGTCTGAATTTTGACTTCAATATCAGAAAAAAGATATATTCCTGTGTATGATGGGCATTCAAGTTTTCAGTGACAAAAAATGAAAATATTTAGGACGCAATAAAAGTATAATGTGTGAAATTAGGCATACATAGATTTGAATTTAAATATTTGCATTTGCTGAAGCTTTTCTCTATAGGGAAAGCTTTTTTTTTTAATAATTAGTATTGTGCATCGAAACTTCCTCTCATGAAAATGTTGCATCACAATATGGTGCACACCCCTTTTTAGAAAAAAACTGCATGTGGTACCTAAATAAATTTAATGAGATTTGAAGAAGTAAAAAATATCCAGACACAAAATTTATTGACGTTATCCACGTTGTTAGACATCAACATATTGTTTAACAAGAATTTATACCTATTCCAGAGAGAGACATGCAGTATCTCCAATTTTTCTGGATTAAAATGGTGCTTGATCATTCAAATTTTTACGAGAAACCGTGCAAATATGCAGACTGCGGCTCTTATAGAAAGAGTTGAACAATTTGCTAAAATCAGAATGAATACAAAGCACACAACCGGAACGCATTTCTTACTGTATATATGTCCTGGAAAGTGATGCAACGTTTTCTTCGTGAAGTTGGGGCCTTTCGATATACAACTTCGATTCGAACTTGAGGGAAATTAGGAGTTGTTTTGCTGCAACAACGTTATTGCATGGAACCTTACCTACAAGCACAGGAAGAAAAGGCGCACTGTAGTGTTCCATTCTGGACATACGGCAACCGCTTTGGTTGTGTACTTCAATGAAGAATTTCGTATAATAACTTAAAATACAGTATTTAAACGAAACAGCAAAATTTCAGCATTAAAAAATGGATTTATTGAGAGACGTTGCTGTTACTGTAGTAAGGGTATCTGGTAAGCTTGGGTTTTTTATCCGAGAAATTACGTCACATAATCAGCATTCTAAAAGGTCGGCTCCTTCCTTTTGCCATTTTTGTTTTTTCACATTGACCGAATCTTTAAGGATTACTCTTAGTGGGTGATGAAGGATATTTTTGCATTTAAATATTTAATCTTTTGTGGATTCTGTTTCAAATTTTCATCATTCAGGTTGAAGTTGATGAAAATGAAATTTTTCAAGCATGCAAAACTTTTCCCAAGCATCCAAGTAAAAAAAATATGCTACGAATAATTGAAAACATTTCCTCGAGGACAATTTCTGAAATCTGATAATCATGTTGCTTTGAAATAAATTGCTTTACATGACGTGTTTTTCATTATTGATGTTGAATTTTCGCATAAAACTTTATTTCGTCATTAATAGGCAATTTTAAAAATTGCTAGAAAATCAAATCAGGCTTCCAAGTTTTATAATTGATCTCGCAGTGGTTCGGATAATTCTGACTCAAAAATCTTCGAACTCAAATAATTGTATTTCAAGCCCATGAGAAAACTTGCAAGCTAAATCTGGAAATAAATGAGACAATGAATGAGGATTGCGTCCTATAAAGAAGGTCGACACTTCAAAAACCCTGCATCCAAAAAATAATAATCTACCAATTTAAAAATGCATTTTCATTTATTTTTTTCTGACAAGGCCAGAAAAAACGGCAGTTCGAAGGAAATCTCCAGAAGATTATTTTAATTTTAAAAACCAAATTGGCGCACACGCGATGCAGTCCGAGGCGCACACAAAGACCCCTCTCTCTTTCATCGCGGCGAACAGCTGAGAGACCGCGGCGGCGGCAGTGGCGGCGGCGGCGTAAAGTTCATTTTCGATCAGCCGTTAAATTAAATTTACCATCTCGCAGCAGCAACCTGAGCCTTGCCAAATTGCAATGTTTTCCAAATTGATTCTCAGATTACACATTCGTTCGATTCAATGATTGCACAATCTCTCTGGGAATCGAATGCAGGACTTTTCTGCTATGGAAACACTGAACAAGATTTCGTAATTCGAGAAAATTTAGAAATTAAAGAAAGCTGACTATTTCGATTGGAGCCGAAGATTGCTTAATGCGCATGAAAAAAATTATTAAGAATTCCCGCCTAAAATACTGGTTGGTCCTTCAATGACAAAATGTAGAAATTCCGTGTCAAAATATGTCGGATGGCCAGTTTCATAATTTATACTTCGCTATGATGTACTAGGGGAATAACCCTGGATTTTAGATCGAAATCGTTCTATCCACAAATAATAACATTTTAAGCCCGTCTTTGTTCTTTTGCATATAATTGTTTATTATTTTTGCCCTGATGTATGCCAATTATTGCACCCAAATGGATATCTGAAAATAATCTGTATATATTCAGCATCAGGTCAAGATAAGATTGCTTTTCAATTGAAGCATGGTCCGTGAGAACCACTTTCTCAAATGTGTGTGATATTTGCTCGAAATATTTGGCAGCACTCTGTTTGTATTTCTTGGATAAGGCTTTCTTTTAAATTTGATTCCGTCCTCCATTTCAAAAAGCGGCTTGAAACACCGGTCAGAAGTTTATCAAGTATTATTTTGTAAAAATCTAACGCATAAAAAAAAACAGAAAATTCCAATTTTAGGATCACGAGGGGGACGAAATCTTTGGTTCTACCCACTTGAAAAAATATTTGATGCAAGATGACTTGTTTGTACAAGTGGAATCTCTCTACAAAGATTTTCTCTGTAATATAATTCGTTGTGGTTCCAAAGGTCCTTTACATCGGAATTCTCTCTACGACGAATAATTTTTCTGGTCCTTTGAATTTTAGTTGTAGATAGAGTCCACCTGTTCGTGTTTTTCAACTTTTGCTTTCTATGAAACTTCAGATTCTTGCAAACATGAAGGTTTACAAGCTTATCCTCCCTTTTTTTTTAAATAGTGGATGCATGGCAATCATCGTGTAGGTTCAGATCTTGGGCCGAGTCTGGAATGCTAAATATGGAAGATGCTCTGATATCTTGTGTCGGATTTGATTGTGGGTTTGCCTGGTGCCAGGAGGAATCCCGGATATTCCTCTCAACTACAGGGCTGTGTGTTGTCTTTGTGATTGTTCTACTAAGCTGAGATTTCCGATTGGTGATCAGGCGTTGAGGAATGGTCGGATTCCTGGGTTTCTCGTGTTTTTTGTTTTTGCTTCTTCCCATTCTCTTCCGAAGTGCCCTCAGGGGAAAAATGTTACTTGTTGCACCACAAATGCTTTTTTTTTCTTTTTTCTGTGTGTTCCTGCTCTGCGGTCAGCCACATCTCCAGCTCGCCGTTCCCTGTCTTTCCCGGCATTCCGAAGCCGGTGGAAACGAAAAGTAAAACAGTGTAATAAATGTGAATGCGTGTGTGTGTGTGTTGAAGATAATCGGGATAAAATTTGTGGGAATGTATAAGAGAAAAGGAAAGAAAACAAAGGGAATGAGACAAGGGCCAGGGATCATCGCCTTCACGAATCGCCCGTGTCATCAGCGATCGCCGCCAGATGCGTCCGGGGCAGGGTCGGAATTAAAATTTTTTGGCAGGGTTGCTGCTCCCTAAAGCCAGCTGCGGTTCATTTCCTTCATTCTGAAACTTCTAAAAAATTCCCAGAAAGTAAATTTTTTTACAGCTTCAGCTGTTCCGGACCGAGACCAGAGTTATAAAATAGGTACTGCTGCCGAACGAGATGATCAACCAATGTAACTTTTTTTTTTTATGGTACGTGACTGACCAGAGAAGGTGTGACTGACCTGACGGCTCGAAATTGGTGTAATGCATATCGCATCCTTTCAAAGTTATCACCAATTGAAGAAAAAAGTGATTTCAGAATTCAGGTACACCAAGTCAAACCGATCAGATTTTAGCAAGAGCAAAAACAAACTAACCGAGCATCTAAACTTACATCTAACTCTTACTATCTTTATTTGAATACCACATGCACATTTTTGTCGTTGCAAAAATGACGATAAAAAAATTGGACGTTTAACTGGCGAAGTTTAAAAATATTATTCTTAGGTTTCCGTCATACTTGATACTTGAATGATTTGGCTGACGTATTTTGACAGATTTATTGAAAAAGAAATTGTTTGAAAGGTATTCACAATTAAAAATATTAATTTAACTTTGTGTAAAGTTAAATTCAGTTGGCTTCAGTCTGTTTGCAATTGTATTTAAAATTAATTTGAGACTTTTTATTTCATGTAAGCAAAAATCCATGCAAATGGAGGGTACCATTGAAAAAACCTGGAAAATTATTCCAGTTTCATTGAAGTACTAAAGAATTATTCCGAACTCCTTTTGGAATAGCCCAAGGAATGGAAGGTTTTGTCACGCATTCGGCCAATTCTTTCCGCATTAAATTTCATTTCCTTATGGGAGCATTCCTGGGAAATAAAATATTGTACATTTCCGAGTACAGTACTTTCGACATGAATGTTCTTCTTCGTTACGCTTGAGATTGCCATAATTCATCTTATCCTGTTTTCGATTTTTTCCCTCTCGAACTTCTGGGGTGTCTTTTTTTTTAAATAGGTGCGTGTTGATCATTTATCTTTAAATGAAACCATGAATAACTTCTTGATTTTAATTTTATTATATTTCGTCTAGGTAATTCACCCCGTAAGAAAAACTGCGCTTATGTTCCTTCAACGCAAGACGATTTTTATCTTTCACAGATTTTAAAATTTGTTCCGAGTACCAAGAACCAGTGTAGGATCTTCGAGTTTGTTTGTTAGGTATGGCACGAACCTCAAACTCAGCGTTGATTAGATAAGCATGTGAAGATAGCATTCAGTTTCTTTGTCCGAAATTAACCATTGAAATGCTGAAAGAAATTCCCCTACAGATTTCTAAACTTGACAAAGAAATGTGTGTCATACAGGCTAGTTATGTTAAAAGTATATTGGGAGTGATCTAACAAACCTTGCTAATATTTTACAGTATTATTTTATTTTTCTATTCAACAGGATAACCGCAGTGAATGACATATTGATATATTGATAAATTTTACTCATTATTTCCAACTGTAAATTGCAAAGAAGCTTGAAAAACGCACAAAATGTCCATCACGCATGTATACCTGAACCTTTTGCCGACGGTCCTTGAATGGAATTAAATTTTGCTTGGTTTACTTGCGACTGCAAATTGAAGCTCTATGGAAATTTGGACAGTATGCTAAAAATAAAAGTCTGAATCAAACACTTGTCTCTAGTTTCATAAACACATATCTGGACTGAATCATGAAAGTATACCATCACAATGCATCTCTAAATTAATCTGGCAGTGGCGTCACCGTGCATTAAATCAGTCAAAGACTAGGGAATGTGCTGTTCTGTCTGTTTCAAAAATTAAATACAGAGAAGAAAATTATAAGGTGTAGAAAACAACATTAACTCACACTTCAGATGATCTGTCTTGATAATTTATCTTGATTTGAGGTTTTCAACCTCAAAGCCAAATTATCAAGAATAAACATGGGGTTTAAATTATTTCTAGTAAATACAGTTGAACCTCCCTGAGTCAATTTTTTTCAAAACCCCATATGAATTCCTTTAGAAACTGCATTGAAAACATCCCTAACTTGAAGACATTTTCTTTCAAACTTCTGTAAGTGGAATTTTCTGAGGTCTTTTGCTAACAAATGCTTTGAATCACCTTGAAAGGAAGTGAAAGACTAATTGAGCAAATGAACCCCTGCCGCCAAAATTCAGCAAGCTGTGAACTCAGTTAGAAGCAGGTTTAGTCCCAGAATATCCTCATTTACAATTTCCTGCAATTTTTTTACCTTTCATTGAAGCAAATATATTTGTTTCCTTGATTCAAAACCTCAAAAAATCAAAACCTAGCTATAAGGTGAAACCTCCCCAAGTCAATTTTTTTCCTGGTACAGTACCTAGAAATTTGATTGAAGAGCTTCAACTGTAACTTTGAGTTTAACTCCAACTTTATGGCTTGATAAACTTATATAAATCAACAAAGACGTATAGGATGCCATCAATTTTTTTAACAAAAAAATCCATTCGGAACTAGAAGAATCTTTGTCATAACAAAAGCTTTTTATGCCAAAATTTGAAGGAATTCGCAGCTATACATTGCATGGACATGAGCAAAATTTGTTTTTGACAATATATTCTACAAAGCAATTTGTTTTTGACAAGATATTCTACAAAGCAATTTGTTTTTGACAATATATTCTACAAAGCGATTTTTTTGACAATATATTCTACAAAGAAATTTGTTTTTGACAATATATTCGACAAAGCAATTCGTTTCTAAAAAGGATATATTTTATACCAACTGTAAATAAATGCAGGGACTCCCTCTACAATGATATTTTCTTCTCACGTTTACAGGTTCTCTAAAACAAAACTCTCTCCACAACAAATTTTTACTGGTCCCTTGAATTTAGTTTTAGAGCGAGAGAGAGATAGTTCTCTCATTCAAGTAAATTTTCCAAGCAAGAAACAAGATAAGAGTGAAACCATTAACTCACTCCTGTTCCATGTCACCCAGTCCGCCAAGCCATGCTTTGGCTGGAAAACGACAGTTCAAGTCAAAACCTCCCCGAATCAAATACTTTTACTGAATGAATGTTTTTTCTCAAATCATCGTCATCGTCGTCGTCGTCGTCATGGAATTGATAGTTGCTCGAAATGTCAGTGATCTGCCATCGATCTCCAACTGTCAGGACTGCAAAGGTGGCGGATGAGGTAACTGCGCAGTTACCACCGCGTGCACCGAGTTTGTTGCGTAGTTTCTCTCTCTCTCCCCCCTTTTTTTTTTGTGGGTCGAACAAGGCAAGGGGGAAAAAAAGGAAAGAGTCTACGTTTAACAACGCTGGAGTTCCTCACTTCCTGTGGGCCCTTGTTGGCAACCAGAAAAAACACAGGCCCCTTCAGCAGCAGCAACCAAGTTGTGCGAGAAAAATATGGAAAGCAGTAAAGCCTTTTGAAAGTATTTCCAACAGGAACCTGGAAATAAAAATATGGGGCTGAAACCGTTCGAAAGAACTGCTGTGAGAAAATATGCGGGGATGGTTCGGAAATTTCGCCGAAGTCTCGAGATGAAGCACATTCTTGCTCCGACTTTGGGTTCATATGTTGTTCACCATTTGCAATTTTCGGGCTACGCAAAATTTTGGGCATGAAACTGACATAATCAGGACGTATTCTTTCGAAACATGTTGGTCAGATCTGGGATGCTGTCACTAGCAAAAGTTTTCAATCGTTTGAGCAGTGGACTTTTCTGTCTCTGCATAAAATTCGTTGTAGAGAGAATTTCGTTGCTAAATTGTCGGTAAAGAAACCTGTGGAGCCAAAAAAAATATTACGTGAAGAGAAAATTGTTTTTGACAAGATCGTTGTAGAGAGAGTCCACCTGTATATTTGATAACTTCTGAATTCCTCGAAAATTTTACGAAATCCAAGTTCAGTGGGTGAAGAAGCACGCATTTATTGGGACATANTATTGGGACATGAACATTGTGAGATTCCAATATTTTGAGAAATTGTGAGAAAAGAAAAATCTATGTTATATTGGGATATGTTGTCAATTCCCCGCCACAGATTAAATGCTTCTTTCTTTAGCAAATGAGTTCATGGAGAAAATGTTTTCCAACATCCAGAAATTCCTACGTCTGGACGAAAAGAGAGAGTCCCAAAATATTCCCTTGCAGTGATGGGTTCACTTCCAACTCTCTGTTTTTCCCCAATTTAAAATTGTGTCAAGAAAATAAATTGATTTGTAAAAATCTTGTTATCCGGTGAGACTCAACCGGCGCCAGACAGAACTTGTGAAATGAACCCCGTACTTTTCCTTGTACCCATTGTCTCTGTACCACTCGGAAAAACTACCTGCGGGCTGGTAAAATTCCTGTTTGCGAGCGTTATTTCGAATCTGTGGGGCAAGATTACCGGGACCTGAGAGGAATCGTAATGCCAGACGCATAAATCATTACCTACTCACATTCGGAAAATTAAAATACTTGAAAGCAGGCCCGAGGCAGAAGGGTTGCACGAAACTCGACTCGAATCCGTCTCAATCCTTCACCAACCGCCGATCCATTTTGTCTCGAGGCTGAAGAAACAATGAAAAAATCCCCTTTGGCTTAATTTTTCATTTTGAAGCGAACGGAATTATAAGGAACGTCTTGCAGACAGTGCTCGTCGAAAAATAACCCCTTTCAGTACTACACTCTGCTAAAATTGGACCTGCTAAAAAATGTTGCGTTTCCCCCCCTTCGCATCGAAGTAATTGCCAGAGCGTTCACACGTATTCCTGGCTTCGCGGGTGAAGGTCAACGTCTACTCTCCGAGAGTCGCAATTTTCGACCGAATTTCCTATTTCTCATTATCCCATGCACACGGCCGAAATTCGAAAAGCTTAATTTCAGCAGCATAATTCGCGGTGCATGGAACCATTTCCAGCGGGGGAAATTGGCTGTGCTAAACTGCAAAACGGAAAAGAAGTGTGTGTCCGAGTTCTCGCTTGGATGAACGCTGATGGGAAACCAATTAAAAGGGCGTGTCTCGCAAAACAGCAATCACTCATTTTTTTCAAAGTTCCCCGTGTAACACTCGAAATGATCGAACAATTTTAAAAATTAGTTCGATTTAGATTCCGGAAATGCGAATTAGATCGTTTGTTTCCTTTCAACGTTTTTCAAACGAAAATGTTTCAATTCGCTGCAGTAGCAGTTTCAGAAAGGTCGGACACACGAGGACTCACAGCCATTGAATTTCAATTTTCATTCTCTCCAAAATAATCAGTCTTTTAGAAAATAGGTTCTCTTCATCTTCATTTATTTATTATTATTCGCAATGAGCAGCTCTACTGGTTGATATTTGGCGAAGAGTCGTCCCAGTAATTAGTTATCGATAAATTTAAATTCGGGAATTGTAGACAACGACGGAAACAGTTCGGTAATTGATTTTACTTTAATGCACAAAAACTGCTCTCTAGCACCTGGATTTTAAAATTTAGCAGGAAGACGACGTTTTTGCCGGATATTCTCTGATTGATCATGAAAAGAATCAATATTAACTGAGGACATTCGAGGGAATCACGGTTCGGAAAAACATGCAGTAAACGATGTTGAAGTCAGAATCAATCGCTGAATTAAAAATTATATACTGTATGCTTATTTTATTGCGCGTTCATGTCACAGAAAGCGGAGAACACTTGATGCTCATTTCTAAATAAAATTTTTAATGAAAATTTCCAGATTTTGAAGCCTCAATTTTGCATTGTTCTTATTTGCCGAGAAAACCAACTCGTTCCTTCCTGAATTTTTCAATATTAATTATACAAGTTGTTCTACTTGAGTGCTCACACCTCGCAAGTTGCTGGAGAAAAATAATTCGATGTGACGTTTAATCGAATGCAACGAAGAACATTTCATTAGCCTTCCCGAAAAAAACATCCTTGCACACACGTGTTTCGATAAATCAGCCACTTTGAATTATTTTCTTGACGTAATCTCGCCAGCTGGACAACGAAGACGTTTTGTACCATCTGGCAATTGAAGAGAAATGAAACGATAACCAGCACTAGACGGTCTTCAAATCTCGTGGAAAGCGAAGGTTATGGTGTGTCCAATAATAATTCTGGAACGCGTTCAAATTTCTGGACGAAAACTTTCTCCGGAATTGCTAATAAGAATTTTCTTTTCCTGAAGTTTCTGTTGGAGGCCTATAATACGTTAGAATGTCAGACGTCGCGATTAATTCAGACGCGATCAGAAAGATTGATGCAATCCCATCAATTTTTCACTCTCTCTTGAAAAAAAACAAAAGAGAAGACGAAAGAAATTGTTCCTTCTGATGGGACGATTTCCTGGTCTAGAGAATATGGGAACCAATTACGAGCCGAGACTAGAAGTGACCCGTCAGCAAAGGAAGGTTGGAAGCTTAATTGCTTTAATAAGAAATCAGGACATGGCGCCACTGGGGGATGATGCACAGGCGCTGTCCTTGACCAACATCAGGCTGCCTGGTTGGCGTCTGCGACGCAATTCCCCCTTCACATCTGCTTCCATAGGCTGGGTTCTGTCCTGGTTGAAACAGAAAGGAGTAGGGAGCACCCGGACAACCCCTGGCAGTGCTCCTTTTCACGCTTCAAATTTCAGTACGCGTTGGACCCTGCTTTGTCAAGCTTTGATGATGAGGCATACACTTCTAACCACCACTAAAATTTCAAATAAATTCCTGGCCAATCACTACAAAACTAATGTATATTAGTACAGTTGGACCCTGCTTAATCAAGCTCTGATGATGCAAAAACATCTATAATTAAGATTCCCAGCTAATACATGGACCAATTTATTTCAGTACAGTTGGACCCTGCTTAATCAAGCTCTGATGATGCAAACACTTCTATAATTAAGATTCCCAGCAAATTCATGGCCAATCAATTCAAGACCAATGTACAGTATTTCAATCCGGTTGGACCCTGCTTAGTCAAGCTTTGATGAAGTAAAAACTGCATCACTAAAATTCCCAGTAAATCGCGGTCAATGCCTTCAAGAAAATGCCTTAGTACGCATTTTAAACCTTTTCAACTCTCAATTTTCTGGGTCTTACCTCCCTTAGTCAAAATTTCAATCGCATTTTTCCTCTTAAATGGTCGCTAACATTTAGATTAATGTACTTATTGCAGAAAAGTAAATGAAATTTATAATTTTAACCCTTTTGGAGCAGATTCAGGATTTTTCCTTAAAAAATATTGAATTTGAAAATGAAAAGTTCAAGTATGAAATTACAGAAAGTTTTTGGGGATTAGGAAAAAATCTCTCCTTTCTGGGCCCAAGGACTGGCAAATCACCTTAAATTTTTTTGCAGACCTGCACAATTTTTCAAAAATGGTTTGTCTAATGGCAAAGTTTTGTAATATTTTTGCAGAAAGATTTCTGGCAGACATTTAAAAAGTTTCTGCTTTTTTGCAAAAACTAAGATCCAATGAAGCAGGAGTATAGTGGAATATTTGAAAGAAATTAGAAAGTTGGGCTTGAAGAAAGGTTTCTCAGACATATAAAAATAATTTCTTGCAGCATGTGAATATTTTTCTGAAAAGTAATTGATAGAAAAGCCAACTCATGTTTTCTTCAGATAATTTCAACTACCATTGGTTTTTCTGAGGTTTCAGACGAAGATAACACACTTCATTGTTATTTTTCTCAATTTATTATGATGCAAAAAATTTCCTGCGTACTGGCAAAAAACTTCTGCGGACCGACGCCAGTCTGTTGTAGACCAAGGGTTCACAAGAAACACTGCTTTGAACTATGTTTTAAACCTTCAGTTATTGTTTAAACTTCAAGGGTCTGCAGGACAATTATCAAAAGTCCGGTTGAGCCTGGAATAGTTGATAAATATTTTTCTAGTTTAGAAAAAATTTCAACTACTATGAGAACCCAACTGATAATACAACTTCCCAGGTCTCAAGTTGTGCTGATAAAAAACCAAGCATTCTGTCATACTGAGATTTTAAAAATCTTGATGGAATTTTTTGTTTATGGAAATTATGAAATAGAATTATTGCAAAAAATGTTTTGAAGATCTGCTGAATCAAAAACACGAAAAATACCTTGAATGGCGTAGATGATCTTTGAGACCAACTATAGCATTTTTCAGTCAGAAATCCCCTAAATGAGATGGAACCTGAGGCATAAAAATATTTTATGCATGAATCTGTCCATGCTAAAAACCTCCTAAATGTGTTTCTGAGCGCCTGAAGAAGCGATAATTGTTATGCATCTCCTTTTTTTCTGCAGCATGTTGAACAGATGCTTAAATTTTTCGCGGGATGAAATACAGTCCTGTGTCGAATCGATCACCGCGTCATACTTCGACTAGTCCCCGAAATTTATTAGTTATAAATGGAAATTTATTGCTCTCCTCGAAGCGATCAAAACTCATATTTCTGGGAATAATTTCAAAAGAGAAGTCTTTTGATGAACCTTCAACTCTCTTCGATATGCATCCAACGATGCCTTGATGATGCCATTAACTCTGAAACACTGTCAAGGCACTTTAACCGTACATCGTAATCTACATCAGCTACGGACAACACGAAAAATCTGCTGTTAAAAATAATTCTAAGTAAGTGTATAATTTTATTAACTAAGCTAATGGATCATTAACAAGGAAAGCGTTTTTTGTAATCAGCCGATGTAATGCCTTCATTAGCCTCCAATGAAGGGAGAAACTTTGAAACGTAATGGATTCATAGAAGATCTTGACATTAAATCTGACCAGAATTCCACCCATTCATCTCCATAAGAAGAGACAAAACGATGGTTATAATTCTTTACGTCCTGATGTTATGAGCCATAATGAAATTTAATTAGAACCCAGACAGAAATGGCTATGGGGAAAAAGCCTCAGCCACCAATTATTTTGTGGTACCCAATTTGGAAACTCTCAAAAGTTCTCTCTTGTTTACCTGAGCATGGGAATAATTGCTATTCGCGATCCTGGTAAACCTCTTATTGAATAAAAACAGTTATACAGTAGATGCAATGAATAATGGCTATTTTTGCGTGAATTTTGTGCTGCAAATCAGTTCCTTGTATTTTATGAACATAGCAGAAAGACTTTTTAAAACTTGTTATAAATTATCTCGATTCAACATTATATACAGAGACGTGCTTGCGTTTAGATTTGTAGAAGGTTAGCACTCCAAAAGTATGACAATTTCCTTATAAAAAAATAGGTGTTATTGTAAAAAGTAGCTCCTGCAGATTTTCAATACCGCATTCATTTTTAACCTGCAAAATTTTCCGCCTTGTAAATTATGACCGAAGAGTGGGGCGGGCATCATACTTGACTAACTTGAGTCCCAACTTATCCTCCAGATTTTCAAAATTTTATTTTCACATTATTATCATTTAATCAGCTCTCGCGATTCTTAACGGGAACGTCTTCCGATTTTTAGAAATTGTGCGCTTCTCATATGTGGGCAAAAATGTTAACGTGATTTTACAGCTCGAAAATGAAGGTACTGCATATGTCTTTTGCAAGGACGCATGGTAATTGATTAAATGTGGTAAATTGATAATCGAATGTTCATTCCAGCGGTGCTTTCCTAACCGGGGACTTTTTCCGTGCGTGCTTTTAGCCTGATGGCAATGCTAGAAATAAAGCGCGTGACAAACGTGGCGTGTTCAACAGGAAGCCTGAATTTGCCAAACACGAAAAAAAAGAGAGAGAGAGAGCAAACCACAAAAGTCGAAAAATTTTGGGCGGAGTGGGGGGAAGTTCATCTGGCCTTTGGTCCGGGATGTGGGGGGGGGGGGGGGG
>CAJPEX010003281.1:4388-30253 GCA_905338405.1 Notodromas monacha | reverse complement strand
GGTTGACGAAGAGCGGCATTCCGCCGCCGTCTCGCTCGGGAATGCCGCCGCACCCTCGTAAATGCCTAAACGACGCTGACGAGCCCCGTTGTCGACGTGACTTATGCCTTCGCATCATTTTCTCTCCTTGTATGTTCCACGCTCTCCGAAGGCCGGGAAATCTTTCCCATTTTTACAAGCTTTTTTATTTACTTTTTAAATTTAACTTGACCTGCTTGGTGTGCTATATCAAGTGGGTGCTGGTACGGTACGTGTATACCACTCTGGAAGGTGGGTACTATTACAGGGTTGTCGAATTTGCACGCGACCTTCAATATTTTTTTAGAACAGGGGTGATTGCAGTAAAAGATGAATTCGTGACATAGCCCATGATGTTCCGAGGTTCTGGGATTTTTTTTTTCGGATTTTTAAAAAGGCATTCCGATTTACTGCCTGATGATAAGCTGCTACAAATGTATCAGGCTATAGATAAAAATTAATTTTTTGTTTTGTCTTACCCCTAATAGTTTCTATATTTGGACTATAAATAAAAATGCAAAAAAAATCGTGGGGGAAAAAATTTAGCGAGCCTGAAATCCCTTGAGTTGAAAATTATAAAATTCTCTCCATTTGTGGACTTCTATTTGGTTGTATATCAGTGAGTGTTTCTGCATATCTATGAACCTGCTTCATTTGCGAATTTCGAAATCGCCTTAAATGAAGGAGAAAGTTTGAAAGTCGTTCCATTAAAACGGAAATGTGTTGTAATTTTCTACCTGATATCGCGTTATTTTAATTTTCTTTTTCAAAGCAATAGCCGCAAATTAATTTTCAAACTCCACATATATATCCATTTTCAGAAATTAAAATCATTTTTAATGCAATTTTTCATGTTCTCGAATTTACGATCAACCCCAATAATGGCATTCACTTTTTCTTTCGCCCGTCCGAACCTGGTTTCGGGGTTGCTTGTGAAGAGTGGTGTGGATAATTACTCATGATAATCAGCGGTTGATGCGACACGGGAAACAGGATAGATGAAGAATCAGCTGCTGCCGAGACTGGGTTGGTTATATCCCGGAACCTCAAAGTGAAACCATGTTCTGTGACCACGAATGACCCAAATATATCTCATAGGGGTTCTTTTTAAATAGGGTCTTCCGTAGTACAGTGTATAAACTTTTAGCTGACGTGCTCAGCTGAGAAAGTTTCTTGGATGCACTTTCTTTTTACTCAGCTATCGGAAGCGTAGTAGAGTCACGTAGTCAGTACCAACTGATGTACAAAAGTTGCAACACTAAATACGTACTTTATGTGAAAAACCACTTACAGGTGATTTAATGGAGCGTGAAAAATGGAAAATTGTGGCTTCACAATTTCAGCGCCTTGTATGAACTGGCGGTCTTATAATATTTTTTTGGAATCTCTTGTTCTTTCATAAATTGTTTTGTCCTTCAAAATGTTTGGCGATTATTACAGCATTTTTTTGTTTGCGTCGAAGCATGAGTGCACATTGTTTTGGACCCAATTCGACTGCGGTGCTTCTCCTTTTAATTTCAGTGACCCCAATAAATATGGAAAAATTGCAGGGGTTCGGCGATTGTAGTGCTTGGAACAGTGGCTGTTTGAGCTTTTTCTTGTGAAAAAATGTTCATGTTTTTATAAATTGTACTTGTTCCAACAAGCCCTAAGCTACGTAGCTTGAGGAAGAAAATTAAAGTCACTGGGCTGACTGGGGTTTTTTAACTACCTTTGAGGTCCCCAAGCTGCTGCCATATAAAAAAACTTGTCACAGCGTTTTCTCGAAAGATGAGCGAGGGATTAAGAGAAAAAGGCTGACTGGTTATTTAGTGCTCACTGATTATTTTTCGGGGTATAGTAGATTGACTTGACCAAAAACTTGATTTTCATCTGATTTTACCATATGATTTTTTTTAAACGTACTCATGTCCGTCAGATGGGTGTGAATAATTTTGTTTGGGACTCGATGAATGATGGTGCTTCTCTTCTTAATTTTATTTACCCAAAAAAATATGTATGAAAATCCCAGTGGTTTGACGATAGTAGATTGTTTTGAACAGTGAAAATTTTCTTGAAAGATGAGTTAGAGAGAACGAAAAAAAAGCTTGGTGAGTTGTGAGGTGCAGACTGATTATTTTTGTCAGGAACAGTCGTAACAGGACCAAGAACTTGCTTTTCTCCTGATTTAAACATATGCTCATGTCTTTAGATGTGCGTGAACAGCGTTGTTTGGGATTCGATGGTTGGTTCTCTTTGTTTTAATTTCAGTGACCCCAAAAAAAAGTAGATGGAAATCCCACGGGTTCTACGATTTTTAGAGTAGATTGAACAGTGCCAATTTTCTCGAAAAGAGAAGAAGTTGACCGATTATTTTGCATCGGTTTCAGTACCTCGACCAAGAACTCACTTTTCGCCTGATTTTACCGTGAAAGCCTCTTTTTCTTTTCTTATAAACATGTTCGTGTATTCAGATGTACGTGAACAGCCTTGTTTGGGATTCGATGGATGTTGCTCCTTCTTTTTAAATTTCAGTGCCCCCCCCCCCCCCCTCAAAATAGATGAAAATCCCAGGGGTAACGATTGTTGATTGTTTTGAACATTGGCGATTTTCTCGAAGGATGATTGTGTGAGAAGGATTCCACATTGATTGGTTGTTCGGAGCTCACTGATTATTTTTTAGAGGTATAGTTGCTTGACTTGACCAAAAACTAGATTTTCATCTGATTTTACCTTATGAGCTTCTTTTTTTTTTTACAAACGTACTCATGTCGTCAGATTTGTGTGAATAATGTTGGTCGGGAATCGATGGTTGATTCTCTTTCTTCTAATTTCAATGACCCCAAAAAAGTAAGATGAAAACCCCAGGGGTCAGACGATTTTAGAGTGTTTTGAACATGGGCAATTTTCTCGAAAGATGAGTGAGTGAGAAAGTTAAATAAGGTTGACTGATTATTTTGCATCGGTTAGAGTACCTCGACCAAGAACTTGATTTTCATCTGATTTTGTCCCACATGAACAGTGTTGTTTGGGATTCGATGGATGGTTCTCATCTTTGTTTTAATTTCAGTGACCCCAAAAAATATATGAAAATCCCACGGGTTCGACGATTTTAGAGTACTGTAGTTTGAACAGTGGCAATTTTCTCGAAAGATGAGTGAGTGAGAAAGTGAAAAGGTTGAGACTAATAAAACGTAGCCAATCTCATGGTTCTTGAACTAAACGTAGACTAAAATTGGGTGTACTTGTCACAACAAACCCTAAGCTACAAACCAAGAGAAACAAAACTAAAGTCTCTGGGTTTTTTTTATAGATGAAAATCCCTGTGGTTCGACGATTTGGGAGTGGTTTGAACAGTGGCAATTTTCTCGAAAGTCGAGTGAGCGAGAAAGAGAAAAGGTTGACTGAATATTTTGCATCGGTTACAGTACCTCGACCAAGAACTCACTTTTCGCCAGAAAAGAGCCCTTTTGTTTCTTATATAAACATGTTCGTGTCTTTAGATGTGCGTGAACAGCCTTGTTCGGGATTCGATGGATGGTGCTCCTTGCTTTTTAAATGTCAGTGACCCCCCTCCAAAAAGTAAATAAAAATCCCAGGGGTTCGACGATTGTAGATTGTTTTGAACAGTGGCAATTTTCTCGAAAGATGAGTCTCCCTCTTCCTCTTTTTCGAACCAACCAACCAACCAACTACAACCACGACTGACTAATAAAAACTAGCCCACCGACCGACGACCACCTGGCCCTTGGCCCAGCTCGAAGGCGCGAAAAAACAAGTCACCGCCCGAGGGCATGTGAGAGCGGGGCGCTTGCAGCGATGCCTATTTAACCTCTGGCTGACCAGCACCACCATCACCATACACCAGTTCGTTTGAATTGCTCATGCCAGCAGCGAGCATTTTTCATCCGTTCGTCATGGCTTGTACCTCAGCAAATAATAACAAAAGAAACCGCCACTTACGCCTTACGAGCCCGAGAGAAAGAACTACGGAAGGTTTGCCCAGGACTGTAAGTATCGGGCCCTACAACTACCACAGTGACTCCCATATAGGAAGCCAAAAGAAAGAAAAAAAAAAGAATCGAAAAAGAGGAAGCAGAAGAATTTGACAGCGAGAGGAGCACTTTGCTTATATTTGCCTTATTATTCATTGCGAGAGGTTTAAATACAGAAAGAAATGAGGCTTGGATGCTGTTTATATATATACTGTAGTACACTACGACGATTTTAAAATTCTGTTCAATTTTGTGAAAGGATTTTTTGAATCAATTGAGATTTTTTTTGCCATGCTGCGATTTCAAAAAATTAATAGTTGAAAGTTTATTTTCGCACGATTTCTCCTCTCACGAACGATGGTCAATTTTCTTCTGCCTTCCTTGCTTAGAATTGTGTCGTGCATTTCATACATAAGGAAAAGTCTAATGTCGAACGAAGCATCTTCTTTTCATATGCTTGATCTGCAATCTTTCCTTTTTTTTTTAGAAAACTATTTACTGTTTTTTTATTTTTCGACGCCAGGTTGGATATTTTTATTTCAGATCTCATCAGTGACATAAATGCTATTTACCGACTGAAAGGAATCTTGCTTTCGGTTCACTTTTTCTAATTAATACGATTGAAAAAAAAAGTGAGTGTAGTATTTAGAGTTCTTATGAATTTAGAGTCGTTATAAAACAATACTGTACTTCTTGATGACTGCGTCCTCTTGCAAGTTCAATTCTTGAGACTTTTCTTGCCTATTTATTAACTATTATTTTGTATTCTTTCACAGACGCACATTCGTGGAGATCTCTTAAAAGAAGGATTCGAGTAAAATACTGCATTTTGCTGATTCTGCTCGATTGGATGTATTTTTGAAATTATTTATTTGCCCGGGTTAATCAAGAATAATTGTGAACAACTGTTTTCGTTTTTTCCTAAATTTTTGAATATTTAGAGTAAGTGAACCAAAGAAAGAGATTTTCCAGACTGCGTAAGATTTTGTAAATTTTGAGTTTTAAATCCAAATGCCACATTCTTCGCACTTCTAGGGGATTTTTTAAATAAAAATTAATTATTCCGAATTTCCAGAATCAGGAATAAAAACTTTTTAACTTGAAAAAATGTGTGCGACTCTTTTTCTGTGATGGTCACATTTGGGATATTCGGAAGTCCGTTATCTGAATCAAAAAATCTCAGACAGTGCGAATGATGCGTTGTACGAAAACAAATTGCTGTGTTTAGCAATCCTTGAGCAAAGCAGAACCTGAAAGGGGGAAATGAGCGAGTCGATAGTTTTTTTTTTTTTTATTTCGTTGATGATTTTTTATGAGGAAAATCTCGATCCGTGCGAACAAAGTTTTATCCGGGGATATATAGTTGAAAAAAAAGATTATAAATTATGTGAAAAACGAAGGAGACGCGGGGGTTCATTTTTGGGAGTAATCGGCGTCGGATTCAGCAGTGGTGGTGGTTGAGGCTGCAAGAGGACGGCGTCCGTCCGTAATTCGTGGCCGCCAAGAGGCGGCGAATCGCCGAAAGGCCAACGTTGGGCACTTTTAACGCGTTTTCCTTTCAATTTATGCCCTGCGTTTTTCGACTGCTCGCTCGCGGCGGCGGGTTAGTCGGCCGAATAGCCCAGTGCTGAAGAATCCTTGTGTCTAATCCTATTTTTCTTCTTCTTCTTCTTCTCCTCCTTGTTTTTCCTTTCTGGCTCTCTGCACATATAGGAGGAATAACTATTCGAATAAATCCGCATTTCTTTTTGATCGCCGCCTTATTCTTCCTCGCTTTTATTCCCCGGCTTTTTTCTCGGGACGCTCGAGGCTGTGTCCAGTGAATTCGTGCCGGTGTAGCGGAAGGATTTGTTGCCCGGAATGNTAGGAGGAATAACTATTCGAATAAATCCGCATTTCTTTTTGATCGCCGCCTTATTCTTCCTCGCTTTTATTCCCCGGCTTTTTTCTCGGGACGCTCGAGGCTGTGTCCAGTGAATTCGTGCCGGTGTAGCGGAAGGATTTGTTGCCCGGAATGAGGAGCTGAGATGGAGAAATTATTCGAGACTCTCGAAGAACATTCACAGCTTTTACTTTTTTTTTTCTTCCACTGGAAAAGATGTAAGGATGACTGTAATATATGAAACAGCGTGTTGTTCGAACCACACACACAAAAAAAGAAAGATTGGATGAAATAAGGCACTATATTGGTCACATTGTTCGGATGGATTTTTGCTTGTTATTTTTTTATATTCTGGATATTATTTTTTGTCTTTCAAAATTTTCAGAATGAGCATTAAGAGCTATCATCTCAGTTGCTGGCCGCAGTATATCCATATCTGTAAACTTTATTGCAAATATATTGGCAGAAGCGTTTTTCATCTACGTTTTCAGAGACGAAATGCGATCTATATAAAATATTTTTTATATTTCAAATGTCTGGGGCTGAAGTTCAAGTGATTTTTAAAAATGCAGGTTTTTTTTCAAGGTTCGAGTTTCATTCCAAGCTTTTTTGAAATTTATTTCATAATAGCTCGTGGTTATTTTCCTCTTGAGTAGGAGAAGATATATTGAATAGTGGGGGAAAAGGATGAATTATTCCAACTTTGTTTAACGCACAAAAAAATTAATTTATAAACAATTTGTATTGAGAGATAATTCAACTTTCTCATCAGCGGGCTGAAATCGTGCTCTGTTAGTATCCGAGTATTCAAAATTTTCGAGATCAGTACATCATCAATAGCAATACTTGAAGAGCATCTCCATCCCTTTGCCAAGGTTTTTTCTCAAATTAGGACCACACTTGGGTTACATTTTGATGGCCAATTGAAATTTTAAGGAAATACATATAAAACGTCACTTGAATAAGTTCTTTTTGTCGAAAGATGGTCGTAAGGACTGGAAAACTGTCGTTCAAAATATTCGCATATGTTTGAAAAATATGATGCCTTTTATTGGATGACCGCTAATTTATGAGGAAGCCCTGGGTGTTGAGAACAATTTGATATATTTAAAAATTATGGATGTGCGATACAGTATTGTAAAAAAATATTTCAAGCTGTTGTAGCTGTATTCGAATTCTTATTCTGAGATTCGTGCGTTGATTTCGTTTGGAGCAGCACTAAACTTATATGTGCAGCATTTCTTGCGGAGATTGACGCGTCGAAGATAAATTGAAATCGAATCGTTTTCCAGAGACGTCCATTTCATTTTCAACAGAAAATATCCTGCAGTCTTGATCTCTTTCGGAAATTCATTCTTCGCTATATCCTATCGGTTTTTTTATTTTCTCTTCTTGTTGTTGTTCCTTCCTTCGTGTTTTTCAAGTCGATAGCTATTTATTTGAGATTGTCGATTCGTCCGCGGCGAGATGATATTTTTGACTGCGGCTCGAGCCTTTGTTCGCCCTCGGGGGCCAATGAATCAATCGCTTGTCAGAGAGATATTGCAGATAATTCTAGCAGTGGAAAATTCATCAGAGCTCTGGTCTGTACAAAAATTATGACGTTACATAACTCTGGCATTCTTGATTGGAGGTTCCCAAGAAATTTTCTGCTGTCATCTCAGATTGCGACCGCTTCCGAACGAACGAATGTTTAATCGCAGTTCGATCTTCAGTTTACCCTTTTTTAATTTTCATGGATTATTAAAATTAGTTTGACTTTTTATTCGACGGTGAATTTATTGGTCAATGCGAAAGTGGGATGATCAGATTTTTCCAGTAGCTTTCTCGAAGGTGTATTTAAAAAAAAAATCAAATTTACTGTTATTTTCAATCCAAAGCATGGGATTCGGAAATTTCGATTTTGAATGTTGCTCTAATTCATGAGAATATTGATGAATTTTTTTAATTGATTTGCCTGATCTTTTTTTTTGGGGGGGGGGGGGGGTAGTTTCAGAATGATCGAGAGGTTGGCAGAGTTTGTGATGCTACTAAATTTTTTTATCATTATCAATTTTTGAAATTACTTGCCACACGTTTTTCACTATAACTTCCCGAAAATTTGTATTAATTTCATATCGCTTGAATGTAAGTCACTTGTTCAAACAGTCAATTGTTGTTTCAACACGATGTATATCTGGAAGCATGCTCGATTGCAGTTAGATAATACGATTCATTCTTGAAGAGTTCCCAATATTCTTGAGAATTCGAATCATCTTTTCCTAAAAAAATTATTTATCAAGATCATGGAAAATATTGTAAGCCTTCTTTAATTTCTAAAATCAAGAGTGTTTCAAGCTTGTTGTCAGTATGTGAACACTTTTGAATAGTCACTCTTTCAGCAAATTTTATTGCTGCACTTACAAAGAACTCCCAGCTTTAAAAATTCCAACGAAGGATTTAAGAAAGTCGGTTAAGGAATTTAAAATTAATATGATATTTCGAGAAGATGATGCGCCATCCAAAAATGTAGAAATGTAGTTTTCATCTCTGAAACTCCATTGGGGTCTGTTGAAGATCTCCGATCTTCTATAGAGATATGGATCAACGAAACGTCAGAAGTTGTTCAAGTTGTCAAGAAATCTCTGAAAATCTTGAGCAAATCGTGAGAACAATCCTAGAATAATTTTTCTAAAAAAAAACTTCAATGTTTTTTTCTCTCGAAAATTATGAATAAAATATAATTGATAGGCACATCCGACTCCTTGTGTAATTTTTCTTGATCTTTTCGCCTTATTCCCGACGCATTTGATCGTCGGGCGCCTTGCATTTAATTGCGGTCCCCACAGCACAGCATTAGGGCCTGTCCAAGACTCCATAGAATGAGTTCCCCCCACCTGATCCTCCATTTCTGCCTTCTCCTGTTCTGGGGAAAAAAAGGGGGGTTGGTTTTTTAAGGTGTCTGGTTGCCTTGAGGCCCACTAATCCCTATTTACATTTCGTGCCAGAACCATCGCGTGATCAGCAGCAGCAGCAGCAGCGGCAGTTGTCTGATGAGAGACAGCTTTTGAGAAATTGAGTTGCCCAGAGGGGGAAACAAAAACAGGGACGGGCAATAAAATGAACTCTCTTTCTTCTAATGTCCAGAAGGCAAAGAAGAAAGGTAACAAAAAAAATGTGTATGTGGGCGATTAAAAGCGCCAATCCGAGCCGCGAGTCTCAGTGATGAATCGGTGTCAGGTGCAAGCATTGGGGGCCCGGCGCCGCCATCGCAGGACGCCAATCATGGCCGCCTGCATTGACCACTTTATTCCACTATCGTTTTTTTGGCAACTACACAAAAAAAAGAGAGACAGCTCAGAGAAAGAGAGAGAATAGAAAGCGAAGAAACTGCGCTGTTCGCCGCCGCCGATATGGACCACCGGCGGAGAAGGAAAAAATGCGTGATGGATGAACGAGTCTCTTGTCCGAGATCTTTATTCTCTTTTTTTTCATAAGCGTAAATTTTAATTTATTTTTTCCATACAATATCCCTGTCTTGTAGCAATGTGTCAAACACGAGCTTCTGCGCAGCAGGAACTTTATGTCTTGTTCTTGCCCTGAAAAGCGGCTCCCTGAAAAATTTCATTTTGCGTCACGTTGAAGACGACTGCGGAATTCATAACAAGGACCCCCGCAGAGGATCGTTTTCCAAGGTAATTTTTCTTTGACAAAAGAAGAAAAGAAAAGGAAGATCGAAAACGTATCGGCAAGCAACTTGTTCTTGCGTTTGTAACATGTTTTCTAAGATGCCTTCGTATGCTTGTCTTTTTTTGGTTTACGACCAGCTTTTTTATTCGTGTCATCGTCATGTTTTTATTGCGAAAACGAAAATTGCTGGACGTCAGCCGGAAAATTGAACATCTTTTCATTTTCTGTGGCAAAATTCATCTATTGTTCCGAATGCCGAAAATTATCTCATGAAATATTCAGAAAACCGGGCGTGAGTAAAAAAATTGATCTCCGGAAACCATTCCGACTTTTTGACCCGCTATATGACTTGAAATTTGTTTCGAGGATGCTCAATTAATTTTATTTTCGAATAATCTTCATTTAGACTGTTTGAGGATTGTCTTGGATCAGAGTCAATCACACAATTCACTTTCGTATCCAACACACACACACAAATTAAGAGGATCTTCGTATAATCATGAATTTTATACCCGGAGAAAATTTCAGCAATAATATACCCTCAACTGAGACCCTAAATAAGGCAACCTAAAAAAAATAATTGCTGCAAAATGCATTAAAACATGATTAGATTGCCGGATATTAAACCACGGAAGATTAAAAAAAAACGGGGAAGAAAGAACACAGTCGAAAAGAAGAGAACCAAGTTCTATTCATGTCATTGTCATGTTTTCAATGCAAAAACGAAAATTCCCCGTTCAGCCAGAAAATCGAACATCATTTTGACCTCCAGCAAAGGCATAATGTACCATATGTTGTTCTGAATGCAGAAAATGATCTCAATATGAAATATTTAGAAAATTACGCATGAATGAAGAACTTGATCTCCAAAAACCCATTCCGATTTTTTGATCCTGACTTGAAATTCGGTGCGAAGATTATAGTAAAGTTTTATTAATTTTTAATTATATTCATTTAGAGGATCCTCTTGATCAGGGTCAATAACACAAACCACTTGCGCATCCAAGCCACAAAAAAAAATTCAGAGGATCTTCGCAATCATGAATGTTCCCCCCGGAGAAAATTTCAGCAATAAATACCCTCAACTAAGACACTAAATAAGGCAACCAAAAAAAAAAAGAATTGGCGCACAGCAGTACTGTACAAGTTGATTAGATTGCTGAATACATAAAAAGTAAAACCCAGGAAATAAAAAGGGGGAAGAAGGAATAACGCTGTCGAAACAGGGAAGGAAATATACCGTATACGGAAGCAGATTCGGGGCATTATCTGCAGCAGGAGCAGAAGCAGCGCGGGCCGTCGGGCCAGCAGCAGTGGGCCAATCCGCGCAGAAAATCCACGTCCAGGGAACAATGTTGCTTCATTAGCTTCCGCCTGCACAATGCCAATCAATCCAAGCCTCTCCTCATAATGCTAATAAAATCAAGAACTTCCCCGTCAGTCCCGATGGCGGGGGGCAACAAGAAATTCTGCTTCACTGCTTTTTCTTTTTTGTTGTTGGTCCCCCCACTTCCTGCACGCGGACGAACGTCTGAATTAAATGCGAATCCCTGTAGAAAACATGCTGCTGTTGGTGACTAAGGGAATAGGGGAAAAAAGGCGAATGAATAAATAAAATAAAATAAGTTCAAAAGAGCAAAAGTGTACCCCGACCCCCGCAGCAACCCAGCGTTTTTGATTTCCCGCATCACAGTTTCGTCGGGGAATTGCACGGGGTTTGACGAGCCCAAAGAAAACCAGCAAAAAAAAGAACTTCTCCTCGTCAGAATGACGAATAAACCCTCTTATTGTATCCAACTCAAAGCAACGAAACCATTGAGAACATTTCCCTCGTTTGGATTTGTGCTCTTTTCATTCAAGAAAAAGTTCTTCCATAGCTTAGAAGAAAAGTATAGCAGGCTTTTAAGGTTAGAAGAAAACCTTCGCTGCGTGACTGAAATTTTCGTACGGAATTAAACGTAAACTGAATATTGTAATTGTGTCTAAACCCATAAGAGAAAACTTGGTTTGTTTGGATCCGGGAAAGATGATTGTTTGTGCAGAAAAAGAAAATTAATCGACTGCTGTAAGAGAAGCCTTCGCTGCATCAAAATCCCCGTCAAATCCTCTAGAAACATGTTTTAAATCCCTGAACGTCGAAAAAGTTTGCAACTTCTGTTTCTTCAAGTTTTTCCAAAACTTTATTGTCATGAACTTTCGAGCTGAAGAAACCTGAAATAATTGCAGTGATTCGGTGCAATAAACAAATTTCTTTATAATGTCAAAGAATATTCTCGCATTCAATTGTTTTTTGCTTTTCAAATTCGTTTGAAAAACATTATTTCAAATCCGAATCCGGGAAATCATAGAATGCTGTAACGTAGGTTGAAGAAAATATTTACCTACTCATATTTGCTGACGGTGAAACCCCCAAAAAATGAGGTCCAGTATTCAACTAAAGTATTTAATCATAGGAACGTCATTTTCAAGTTTTACCCAGTTCTTGTAAAAAAAAAGTAGCTCAAAGCTTTTAATGCATGACTCTAAAAAAAAGAAATATCCGAGCCCCGCAAGAATGGGAATTAAAAATTCAAGATTGATACCCCGTGATGAAGGATCTGTTTGAACTTCCAGAATATTGTATAATAAACTTTTTTCTCGCATAAAAGATCAGGATTTCGTACTCATGATATGAATTATGTGACATTCCTCAGAAGAAATAGCGGGGGAAATCGAAGAAAGTTGAGCAAATGCCAAAAAGAAAAAAAGACGGACGCGAAAAAACTCTTTTCTTCTTCTTCCGGTCACATGGGATGATGTCGAAGGAAATGAGTGTGACAAAATGCGTTTGTGTGTGTGTGTGTGTGTGCATTTGGTGCAAAAAAGAGACGAAGGAATGCATGTGTCGGGGGGTGCCAATAGAGTCTTAATGAGCCGTCCCAGAGCGGAACGCGGAGGGCCTTCGTCCCTGGAGCATCAGCTGTGTGTCAAGTGTCGCCGGGCTTCATTCCGACCCGACCCGACTCGACCCGACTGGACCCGGGGTCCCCGAGGAGGTGGGCCCCGGCGAGGGTGTGGGCATGAATCAGCGGATTATGCGACTGCCGTATGCTTCGCAGAACCCCCCCGAGTGGTCAG
Organism: Notodromas monacha; assembly: GCA_905338405.1. Taxonomy (NCBI): domain Eukaryota; kingdom Metazoa; phylum Arthropoda; class Ostracoda; order Podocopida; family Cyprididae; genus Notodromas; species Notodromas monacha. The sequence goes on along the minus strand of CAJPEX010003281.1, from coordinate 17,593 downwards.
TGGGGGAATGTCGAATAAATTCTCGCGAAAAAATCACTTTTTTTCTTCCTTTTTTTCTTCGTTACTCTTTCTTTCTATATATCCTTCTTCCTTTTGGGCCTTACTTATTATTGCGTGTGATGGAAGCTTATGACAGCATCATCTTTCTCGTGTAGTATTTCTGCGTGGGTATTTGAAAGGGTTGTCCCAGTTGGACGCGGCCTATGAAATGCAGAGAAGATAAATGGGTTAAGCAACAGAAATGGCAATTTTTTCGCTGGCTTATTGAGATTTTTTGTTTTCATCCTGTGACAATGGATAAAGAACTCTGGCCGTAAATGGAATGGTTTTCGCTCATCACCATCACGAAAATTTAAAAATTATTTTTTAAATTCGAAAAAAATCAGAACCTTAGAACATTACGGGCTATGTCATGATTTTGCACATCTACTCTTCAGAAATATTAGAGGTCACGTCCAACTGGGACAACCTCCGTAGATTCCTTGTGGATGATCGTATTTCTTCTGTCAATCCACTCAAATTTCATCTAGTTTTATTTTTTCCGTATCTGTGATTCTTTTCATTAAAGTTTGGATGAAAAAATTTGCATGATTTCCAGAGGAAATATTTGGTTATTGTTTCCAATGTTCCATTGCAAGTTATAATTGTCAATTACATTCCATTGCCTGAAGTGTTTCATATTTTGTTTTTCCCGTGAAATTTCTTTTCTTTTCTTTTTAACAGAACTGCTGGGGACTTTCAAGTAGCATGATTTATTATTGCATGAAACAAATAATGTATTGATCCAGGAAAAGTGTGGTTCATTTTGGAATAAGAACGATCTTGACAGCATATTTCAAGGATTCTTTTTATGCCCAAAGCATATTTTCGTCAGTTTACTGATTCATTTTCGATTTGAATCTTTCTTGTTTTGCTTCAAATGCAAAATATCTATGAGGACCACATCTGAGTGAGATTCCGAGTTTTTAATATTTTAAGAAAGGGATTCTGTCTGCCTTAAATTCGCCTTTTTGTTGAGGAAATTGATGAACAATTTTTTCATAAGTTATTAATGTAATGTATTCTGCTCTTATTTCGGGGGCAGTCAGTCGTCATCTTCAGACAACTGCTTGAAGAGGGCATTTTGAAAGTACTGTATAGACATTTAGGTACATGGTGTACTGCATTTTATCAGCGGCTCATTGGACACAAAAGTACCGCATGATTAATCAAAATGCACAGTGAACCCCTTTAATTTTTCGCTAAGGTTGCCGACGCCTTCTTCTGTTCCTTGCCAATCAAGCACAAATTGGATCAATGAATGTTTTTGCAAAGGGATCCCCCGCTGTTCACGAGTCTGTAAGAAATTATATCAAAGAGTTTTATAGATAGGTGTCAATAAAGGTCTGACTCTGAATGTTTCGGCTATTCTCTTTGAGAAACGCCGAAGCTCTTTGGAAAATGAATTCGGAGACTTTTATGGCACTTGATTGGCCACCCGTGGCATTTAACTGACGATGCTAATGATTATATCTTGCTTTTTTGAAGCCCTATGTTCGTCGATTCATTTTGGCTATTTGAAAACGTGTCTTTGTACCTGTGAGATTTTCAACTCGCGATCTGGAATTTTTTTTAATCTTCAGTGTATATAAAATATGCAAATCATTTTGGCGCTGTTGAAATCTAATGTAACTGAGCTAAGAGATTTTCTGCTGAGTTCCAGTGAGATATAAATTTGTGCTAATTTATAGTAAAACCCCAAACATACTAGAGTATTTTTGAAACCATTATATTGTTGGGATGAAGAATCAAAATAAATCCTTTGTGAGCCAATTCTGTGATATTTTGACGAATTCGTTGTTGTTGTTCAAAGTCGAATTTTCTTGGACACTTGTAACGACCCTGCCCAACCATGATATAATATCAAATTTTCTTGAGAATTTAAAAATGTAGTTTCATGCTTTAACAATTCCTGCAGAGTAGCCGGTATATGTATGTTTTGAATTCAATTCTGAGGGAAACAGGTGGAATAGCAAAGAGGGAATTAGAAGAATATTGTTCTCGAAATTTTCTATTTTTATCAAATTGATGGAATAAACGAACTACAGTACAAAAGTATTGTAAATTCATCTTGCGATTTTGTTCAAGTTTTGGCAATCCATGCGGCAGACTTGTCAGCATACCAAGTCTTAGCAAACCTGATTCTTTACCTTTCTTTACCTTGTTGACGGACTATTTTTATTATTTTAAATTTATGAGATTTTTGAGAAGACAAATGAAGGTCATGTTTGAAGAGAATAAGTTATCAATACAGTATGATATTACGATGATTATTCCGTTAGTTGGATATATCATCTGCGTTTCTGATTAAACTGGATTCTGGATTTTATCCAAGTGATTTTAGAGAAAGCTGAAAATTGTGTTCGAATTATTGTGTCTTCATTCCTCATTTTAAGCAATAGCCAACCCCAATAAATTTTGTATTTGCTACTTCTCTTGGAAGAACTTGAAGCAAGAGGGATGCCAGAAAAAATTACCCTAGTAGCTTTTGAAAATTTCTTGAGAATTTTCGTTTCATTTTTTCATTTATGACTGTCAGCGCGTACGTGCAGCGTTGCCAACATCCATTCCTTCGATTTGATGCTCATCCAGGGAATCAGGTGAAGTGGCAGAACTAAGATGAAGAAGAACAACAGCAACAATAATCATTTAAAAAAAAAAGAATTACTCCGCTTGAAGTTTTCTCTTCATCTTTTTTTTTTTTTTTCGTCGAATCGACGACGAGGAAAGACGTCCAGTGCAAATGTTTGCTGGAGAAGCCCGAGTGCACATTCGGGATTGTGGAACCCGCGGGTTCCCTCCAGACTGGGCCCCGCCGTAATCGAATCAAAGCCTCGGAATTTCCAGGCTCCCGCGCATAAATGGGATTAGCCCAGGCCGCCAGGCTGCATTATATCCGCATATCTGCTGGGGGGGAACCCGTGACGATAAGCCGGCCGGAAGAGGGCGTTATTATTATTATCATTGTCACCCGCGAGGAAAAGCGGGTGTGTCCATCTTGCTTCGGGTTCTCTGGACACATTTTTCTTGTCAACACGTATATATATATATACATATAAATGTGTATGCAATATATATAGGGAATGGATGGGGAGAGATGGAGAGAGGGCTTATTGGCAGGGTCGCCCCTGTATAGCTGTGCCCACGCTAATGCAACTCATTTCCATGTCTCTCTCTCTCTGCTTGGTTTTCTTATTTCTAGGGAAAGGCTGATGGACTCGAACCTGGGTTTCTTTAGAATTTTTTTAGATGTATTTTACTGCTGTTTTTGGATTTTTTTCGAATTTTCATTTAAAGTGTAGAATGTAAATATGTGCAGGAAAATTTTAAAATCTTAGAAAACCTTTGATTTTTGTGTTGTCCCACGCTAATGCGGCTCATCTCTCTCTCTTTTTCTTTCTTTCTTTCTTTCTTTATATTTTCATTTTTCTTGGGACAAGGCTGGGCTAAAACCTGGGTTTCTCGCTAATTTTTGTTTATTTATAGTTAACTGTTGCCTTCAGAGTTTTATTCCAGTGGTTGTACAAAGCCTGACATGTATTCGAGATAATTTTAAAATCTAGTAACATTTTGTTGTCATATTGTCCCTGCGGTGATTCGGTCAATTTTATTATGTTCTGTCTCTTTCTGGAAATGCCGGACACGAACCTGGGTTGATACCCCTTTTTTTTTTAATCTTTTACTGCTGTCTGTTTTTCTTAATATTTAGGTAAAAATTGTCTTCCAGATTGTTTTAGAACTAACTTTACTAAAATTTGATTGTAATTTATTATCCCGCGATATTTTTTTCCATTTTCTGTTTTTTTGTCAGGGTGGGGTGGGGGGGGGGGGGAGAGACTGGAACCGAACCTGGGTTTCTCCTGAATTTTTAAACGTTTTACTGCTGTTTTCAGAATTCAATTAACTCGACCTGGAAAGTGTGGCGTATATTTCAAAGAAATTTCTGATACGATGACCAAAAAAATTTGATTGTCACATCGTCCAGAGCTATAATGCAGCTCATTTATATTTGCATATCTTTTGTTTTATTTATTTTTTCTGCGGAATGCTGAATTTTTTCCTGGGTCACTCTCAATTTTATTCTACGGCTCTTCGATTATCATCTATTCACCAACGTGCCTTCACAAAGTGATCTATCTTTGTATTATGCATTCGAAAGTGAATGCATGCTTAGTTTATCTTTTAGATGTCTGGATCTTCAAGTGGCATAAAATTTCCAATATTATCGCCCATAGGAATCAGAGCGGAGAGAAAAAAAGAAGAAGATTAGGAAAATGCTTAATCAATCTAGAACGCGCGGGTACAAAATTCCCGTCGTTTGAAAAACTATTTGTTCAAACACGAACTTTCATTCATCCAGTGTCACCACTCGACAGCTGTCAGTTATTGTCCTTCCTCGACGCTGAGTTGGTTTGCGCTGAGTTGGGCGGCCACACGACTTCAATGGCGCCGTGTGTCTTGATTACTGCTGGGGGTCTTGATTCTGATTGATTGCCCCGTTACGACGCTGACCCATGACGGGGGTCACGGCGTCAGTCGACGGAAGCGTGTGTCGAGAATATGTCCCATGTGGCGTATATTTAACGCTTATGAGAGTGCAGCTACGGTATATATATATTTATATATATATAGGGGAAATGTTTGCGCTGGTGTCCGCCTCGAGTGGCGCCCCGAAAGAAAATGAGGCGGCGCGCGTTTTTATCAGCCGACGCGTGCCGTCGATCACTTGTCACATCTCTGCGATATTCGGCGCCTTTGCACACACACACAGGCTCTCGTTTTTATCTCACTTTTTTCTCAGTTGCTTTTCATGGAGTAGTTGTTGTTGTGCCTTTTTGGGCGGTGTTTTTGTTTGAGATTTATCCATTGAGGGGCGCAGAAAGAAAGAGAAAAAAAAGGACTCTGGCGAGCTTTTGGCGTGGTGTGTGATTGAGATTTCGTCGGGCGATTTGCCACGGTGTTGTGCAAACACCGGACGCTGATGGACTCATTCCATTTGCCTTCTCGCTCTCTCTTCATTTCTTTTTTTTTTAATTCGTCTCTGGGGGTTTTTTTCCCTCCACTTGTCGGATCAACATGTCAATTTTTCTCCGAAAGAAAGGAGAGCGAATTTTATTTTCAGTTTTTTTTTCAAGAATCTGTTGAATGAAAATTACTCACTTTATTATCGGTTATCTGCGATTCTATAAATCATACATTTTTTGTGTTCTGGAAAGATCGTCAGACTTGAAATTGCCAAATTTATGAAGTCTCAATTTACTTGAAATTTAGGCGAGTGGGAGGATATTTCAAGTTGAAGCTGTAGTTCGGAAAAAAGTAGCAAAATCGGATTAACAATTTGTCGCCGCGAAGAAAAATTTGAATATTTTTTGCCTAAAAATCAGAAAATAAATTTTAGACAAAATCGCAGCATTGCTCGGCTATCAGTGAAAACTAAGAAAATATTTCGTATTTATGGATTGAATCTTCAGAGGTTAAATTGGCATACAGGAGGAAGTCTTTCTGAGGCGATATTTCACAAGTTAATTGAAATTTCTATCCGGCAGGAGGCTATTCAAATGTGCAACTGTGCTTTGAAGAAATCAATGAAAGTATTATCGGCGTATCAATTTTTCGCCGAGATGATAAGGAAGGATATACTTTTTTTTTCGAAAATTTTCAGAATGATTTTGGGGAAAGTTACTTCATTATTGCTTGGCTAACTGCTACGTTAACCAAGGAAGTTGACAAAGTTAAGGTTAACTACTGTTATAAAATGTATTCTTAAAAATATTGTCTAACTTTCGGAAAGCCAAATGAAACGAAACCTTTCAGGCCCGAAAAACGACTGACTTTGTTGAGATTTCGGAGGTTGCCTAGAATTCCAACTGAAATTTTGATGAGCATGAATGGAGAGATTTTGTAGCACGTTTTCAGGAGTTGAATTATAATCGCTACTAAAATGATTATACTTAATTACGTGTTGTTTTCTGAAGCACATCATGCAAAAGGAAAATCCAGCGAATATCCGATATTTCATAAAATTAAAAATTTGGACCGTATAAAAAGTGGATCTTTATTTTACATGCTCATTTTCTGCATCTGTAGAAAAACTGGCTTTTGATTGCATTTGATTAATATTCTTTCTTGCGTACTGCTGCGTCATTCACCTATTCTTTTATGCCAATAAATAATTCAAGTCATTTTTAAATTATGCAATATGGATTTTAAAACATTTTGCGGATTAAATCAATTACATTATAACTTACTTTACTACTGAGATCCTTGATCAATCGCAAACTTCCACTGAAATTCGGGTTTTTGTCCATGTAACGAATGTCGGCGTATAAAAAAATAAATGAAAAACAGGGAACCGAAAGATGAAGAATTTCGAAAATTCGTTTGTACCTCGTCTATTGCGTCAATTTGGGCTTCCATGAGGACTCACAGATGAAAAACAAAATTAGACGGGGATTCATATGCTGCATGTAGTTTCTTTTAACTTGGTGAAAATGAAAGCGAGATAAAAGATGCCTATTTGAGATGAGAAAAAGTTTCCTCTCTCTCTCTCTCTCGTCGGTCAGTCAGCCGGCTGCTGCTGCTGCTTGTTGTGTCCTAGACTCGGTCTTCGTCTCTCAGCAGCAGCCAAAGCAAAAGCAGAAGCAGATAGTTGGAGCAAAAGAGAGCAAGAGAGAGAGAGAGAGAGAGAAAATGGAATTTTCTGGGCTCCTATTGCACGAGAATAAATAATGACGCCGAGGGAAACTGGTGCGAGAAAGTCTGGAGCAGCCCGTGTGCGTGCCTGGAATCTGGAAACCTGGAAAAGGCCCCGGGAACAACAAGGGCCCCATCAGTGCCGAGACGTGCCCTGCCTCGCTGAGTTTTTTTCCTCCCCCCAGCAGACTCTCCAGCAGCAGCAGCTCCCTGCTATTGCTGCTCCTTGTTCCATTTCTTTGCTGAGACTCGCCGAGTTTCTCCTCAGTCGACTTGCCTCACCTCTTCTTTTCTTTATTTTTTCCCCCTTTGGAACAGAAACTGAGTTCTTTTCAGCCTGCTCTGGAGGGGAAAATCACTATACCCCTATTTAACCAAATACAATTGAACCTCAATTATTATGTTGTCCCTGCTGCAGATTTTAAACTGATGAAAACACATTATGTTGTAATGATGTAATTGACTTGAATCTTCTAGAGTTTTACCTCCCTCATAAAACTGAATTACAAGCCTTATGAAGGGCTTGTAAAGGCTATTGAAGGTTAAATAAAAATAGTCATGCTGGTAAATTGCAGAACTTAGGATAAATATAGAAAAACCATCTTATCCATTTATCTAGTTGAAGCAAGAGCTTGCTAAGTTGTGTGATCTTATTCCTGAAATGTATCCTTGCTTCTTAATCCAGGAATTACAAGAAGGAATTCTGACCCTTGTCCTGGGCTCATTACTGCTTTTCATTTATACTCTTACTCTTTGCGATCCGCTTTACACACCTAATTATATTGAGGCGACATCTGTCCCCAATACATTCCAGACGCTAGAACACATATGAGTGCTGAGGCAATTATACCCAGACTCAATAGATTTTAATTTAAAGTGCAAATCTACATTTATGGCTGCAAAAATAAAGCAAGCTACTGGAGCATCCTCACTCCTTGGGTTTTGAAAGAATGCTTCTTATTGTCTCTGATAGCAGGTATCAAAAGCTGCTACTCCACACACACATCATCAGCAAATTCAATCTTGCATTGTGCAAGAAAAACCTGCTTCCACAATAGATAAAATCAGTAAAGGAAAAATGCGTTGCATGGCGCAACTCACAATGCGCGAAATTTCAAGGTGCATAACTCTGCCAATTTTGAGCCTACAATAATTCGCAATCCTTTAATTTCAAGCTAAAGATGTTTTCTAACTTTTCTTTAATCATATGCAAATTGATTTGACTAATGAATCATGAGATATCCTTACTACTCCAAGCCTAACTTTTTCTTTGGTGATAAGAATCTGGGAAACCTTTACCATAGATTCTTATCTCACTGATGCATGGGGCTTCTAAAGCAAACAGTGAATTCAAAAACCTAATTTCTAAATGCATGAATGAATTTATTTCTGCCACACATCCCTGCCTGAATTCCCTTAGCAACAGTGCATTAAAAACCTACCTAACCCAAAGGCATTTCTCCCCGAACTGTCATGAGTGGATTTTTTTTTAGACCTTTTGACAAATATTTGATTGACACAAGAACGAAAAAAATCAATAAAAATTCAACGATGCCTTTTGAAAAAAAAAATTTGAAAGACCAATTGGACAAATAAACCCTTGCCTTCAACTTCTGCATCCTCCTGTGAACACATTCAAGAAGCAACTTATTGAGGCCCGGATTATTACCCAATATGATTCCCTTCCATTCTCTCTGTTCCTCAACAAAAACGTTTCTTTTAATTGTAAAATTGGGGCTTCTGTTCCTTTCAAATGGACTGAGCTGCTAGAAATGTTATATGAATAAATGAATAATTCTGGTGAAACCCCCATCGAGTTTCTACGCTGTCGTTTTGCTTCGTCTCTTGTATTTTTTTCGATGGAATAGAAACCGTCGTTATTTTATCCTGGTATGAAGGTAAACTCTCTATCTTCATTTACTCAAATAAAAGACGAACTATCAAATTTAAGACTTGGAAGTATGGCAAAACTTCCGAGCTGAAGATGTCTGGCCTATAACTGAATAACCTGCTGAAACACGCAGAATTTTTCAACCTCATCACAGATTTGGCACACCTCCTTTTTTTAAATTCCGGAACGAGATCTGAATGCTTAGGCAGTATCCCTAGTTTGAGATTTCAAAAAAATCGTGGGATGAAATGAAGCTAACATTGACTTTTCACCGTTTTCATATTTAGAATCAAGGTGAGAACGTGAGTGGTAAACTTTCTCCAGTCTCACCGTAAAAAGTTTCTAAAATATTTAAAGGCTATATTCATGCATTTATTTGCTATTCATAATTTTTTTCATATTGATTTCCCGTCGCAGTGGAAATACATGAGAAAATTTCAATAAACATCGCGGACACCGTCGTTCACTTCACTATAAAGGCTCAAAACGCTTTTGGTCAGGACGAACAAAAAAGAACAGTAATGCATTCGCTTTAATAAAATTTGTGAAGGTAAACATTTCAAAATTGTGAATTCCGAAAAAAGCTAATTTTTTACGTCCACTCTATGAAAATTCAGGTAACAAGTATCGATATGATTGCAGCATTTGATTTTTGGGAGCCTTTTCAAAGAAATAGCCTTCAGATAATTTCTTATACAGTACAAGTTTTCTGTGTGTGGTCAGTTCAGCCTTCAGTTCATGTATTGCCTTCAAAGTATCCGCATTTCCATAAATATATTCAAATTTTTTGATCAGATATATATCGCAGCTTACTTGAGCAGCTGCGCAATTTTTGAACCAACCCATCAATTGGCACTTCGCACGCAAATTAGAGACAGTAATTATTTTTTATTAATATGCAGTCCTGAACAAAATTCAAAAGCCAGTAATTTAAGAAGTGTTCAGTTCTTGTGAATGACGGTTTATTCACTCATGCGACCAAATTTTAGAATTTTATCGGGGTGGGGGTCCCCTGATTGGTAGCTAAAGCTTGCGACACCTCTTTCATCTGTAAACTTTGCTTTCCTTTCAAAGGGTAAGTTGAAAAACGGAAGGAACCATCTCTAAAAGGTATGGAGTAAAAGGTGTCGAAAAAGTCTCCTTTTTTCCGGCAGGAAACAACAATACAGGATCAGGGATCAGGAGGGAAGACATGAAAAAACGCTCAAAGGGTCTTTCGAGCCGCAATTTCCGCGCTAAGTCCTTGCTGATTTTTTTTTTTTTCTCTCCTTTTTTCCGGCAGGAAACAACAATACAGGATCAGGGATCAGGAGGGAAGACATGAAAAAACGCTCAAAGGGTCTTTCGAGCCGCAATTTCCGCGCTAAGTCCTTGCTGATTTTTTTTTCGTGTGTGCCAGAGTCGGTATAAATAGCGTATTGACGCGCTTTTTTTTTCTGTGTGACAGATTCTGGGGCATTTTATGTATTTCTGTTCAGCACGTGTTGGTCTGGAATGGGGGAGAGAAAAAGAGAATTCGATATTATTCCAATACTCTATTCTCCACTCTACTTTTTTTTATATCCATTAACATTGCCATCATGCTTTTCGTTTTCTTGGCTCATTTTTTTACTTTTTTTTTTAAATAATCCATGGAAGGGCCCTTTTTTCTTCTGTGGTGAGTCTGGTGACTTTGAAATTAGAAATGAAAGTTTGTGGGAGAAGAATAAAGCTAAAATTTCTGAAAATTTTAAAGCTCGTGTGGAGATTTCAATAAGAGTAGAAAAATTGAAAAATGTTTCGAAGAAAACTTCGTTGTGATTTGTTCACGAAAGGCGGAGCTGAGGAAGGAAATTTTATTTCTATCAACTCATCCAGAATCCGTTTTCAACTTGAACCCATAAAATCTTTTTTTTTTTTTACATGCCAAAAAATTGAAGACGCTTGAAACTAGGACAACTCGTGGATCAAACCCTTCAGCCTTCGTAAAAAATACCATGCGAAAACTTTTATTCGGATATATTTGATTCAAATGCGTGTGCTGATGCACTCGAAGTATGAAATTCTGCGTGATAATTTGAATTGGAATTGCGTGATGTTCTATTTAACTTTTTAGCAGTCTGTGAAATTCCAAGGGGTTTATTTTGAGTGATAATAAAACTTCGTGTGCAGTAGTTGGAAAAAGAATTACGTGTTTCAGTGTAAGATATATTGGTACGTCAGTTTTACTCACTTCTTTTTGACTCCTTTAAAAATTTAGTACTTTTGTATACTTGAAGAGTCTCTTATGGAAGATGCGAGCTAAAAATAATTTCCTTTCTGCCCTAATTTTTCATCGTCGGTCCTCCGAGTTGAACTTTGAAAAAGGCGAACGTCTCGATCATCCGGTCTGAATAAGGTCGAGTTGGCAAATGAGCCAACTGCATATCGCAGAAATATTCGCGCTTGAAAGGGGACTGAGAAGAATGAAGGGGTTCGAAGGACAATGGGTTTTGATGGCATATGACGTGGCCGACGCTTGCTTTATTCATTTTTTTATTTTTCAACGGGTCGTCAGATCCCATCCGTCGACGTCGTTCATCCCTGTGGCGAATTTCGCGGGTGCCTTGGTCCTGCTAATTTGCATGCGGAAATCGAGAGGCTGTTCAGTGGCGAGGAAAAGGCATCGCGTGTGTTGTTGGCGTGCTCGGAAATTGGACGCGTCACCGGCAGCAGAACAGCTCAAGTCATTGCCTCATCAAACTTCCACTGCCAAAAACAACAACAAAAAACACTATATTTTCTTTTCTGTAGACAAATTTCGGCAACAGAATTGCATTGAAATTGACTTCGTGATTATGCTGCACAGATACAAAAGAGGCAAATTTGTAATACTGTACAGTATTGGTATATTTTATTGAAAAAATGGGGCTGCATCTTATAATCACTTGTATTTCAGTTCTGCAGATTGTACAGTCAAACCTCTCCAAGTTAAATTTTCAGATCAGCAAAAAAATGAAAATTTCGGGGGACCAGCAAAAAAAATTGACTCAGGAAGGTTTTGAGTTTGAGAAACAAACAATTTTGTTGTAAAAAACTGGGAGGAATTGCAGGAAACTAAAAATGGTGATGTTCTGGACCTTAAATCGCTTCTTAAATGAGTTGATGGGATGGTGTTCTTAGAAGCAGGTGTTCATTTGCCTAATTAGTCTTTCACTCCCTTTCAAAATACATCAAGTAACATTTTTTTTTGCTTTTCTCTTTCCTGTGTCAAGAAAATAATAGCCCAAAGGCCACAGAAAATTCGAGTGGTGGAGGTTTGAGAGGAAAAGACTTTTTTTTAAAAGAGAATTCATACTGGGACTTAGGGAAAATTTTCGACATAGGTATTTATGATATTTTACTGGGTTAGGCTAAAGTAAAAACCTACCAAATTCCCTTGGAGAATCATAAACCTCTTTTTTGGCGTAAAAACAAAAGTGTAGATTGCAGATTTAACGTCCGCAGTGGGAGGAACGAGCAGTAGGATCCTACAGGGGTCTGGGGGGCAATAATAAGGACGTTGTGTAACGTGTGTCTGTGGCCTATCAATTGTGCACCTTATTTAACTGTTTGTTTCTCAGAATGGAAAACGCATCCATTACATTAAGTTGTCAGGATGGCTGAGCGGTCTAAGGCGCTGCGTTCAGGTCATAGTCTGGATCTGCAGGCGTGGGTTTGAATCCCACTTCTGACATTCGTTTTTTCATTTTTTTTTCGTTTTTTTGGCCGCACTGCAGACGCTCTACTACTTGATAAATTACGTCTAAGGTGGTTTTGCTTGAACATAAAATAGTCTGCAAAAACGGATTTCCATCTCGATTTTTCAAATGAAAGTGTGGATTGAAGATTTAATCCATTTGTGTTTAAGGGGGTTGTTAAATTTAAAATTTTCAATATAAAAAAGAATCTGTGCCTTAGAAAGTATCCGTTTCATAATTTTTAATAATACAGCCTTTCTTTGCACCAAATGTGCTTCATTCCTCGAGAATGAGGGGATGATAGTTTTTTCAAAATTGCGTGTGATTTTCGTAATTCCCTGTTATATTGTAGAACGAGACAATTTTGACAGATGAGCAGTGTCTTCAGCTGAATCTCAATTCCAGTGCCATGGAAAAAAAAAATTGGACAGAATCCCTTGCTTTTCCCCCGTATTTCGCGAGAAATTTTTCTCATCAATTGAGAAATTCGTCGCGTATGAGGAGAAACATGTGTCAAGTCGGTGAAAAAAGCTGCATATTTCGCTCGTTCTACTCACACCCCGCAAGTTTCATATTCCCTGATGATGCGCTGCGACCCCGAAGGGACACTGATGACAGGCAGAAAATACATACAGAATGAAAGAAGAAAAAAAAGGGAACATGGAAAAAAATCCGGTGGAAAAAATGAGAGGAAATTTAAAATTTTTCCCATCCCATATATAGGCGAGGAGAAATCTGCTCCGCAACATGTGTTCCGCGGAGTCCGGTTTCTTGTCCAACGCAATTTCACTCCTGTCTCATTTTGCGGAGACCCGGGTGTCGATCCACCCCCTGTTTCTTTTCCCGTCCTCACTTTCCAGCTTTTTTTCGGAGTAAAAAAAAAA
>CAJPEX010003280.1:0-30256 GCA_905338405.1 Notodromas monacha | reverse complement strand
TTCAAACTTGACGAAATTCAGAATAATGTATGTACAGTATGTATGAGATCCTATGCACACCAAAAAATCTTGCTATTCACTACTTAAGATTTGCCCCATCAGCGGAAATTTTACGCAGTTTCACATATCCATGACCATCCAAAATACGTCATTTTGAAAATATTTCGCAGGATTATTAAAATTAACGCGACAAAAGCCACAATACAGTATTATAATTTTGGATACAGTGCATATTCGCTCCGGAACCCGACTAAATAACTTCAAAAGTAGAATACTGTACATGTAAACGTCGTATATAGTGAGCAATACTCTGAGCAATGCAGAAAAATGTTCTCCTTTGTTATTTTAGTTGACCAAAGGCGGTCTTTTTTTCAAGACCATGAATACACTGAGGTACAGTTACGAAATTTGAGTTTTTATGTTAGTGTATGTCTATTCCATATGTGTTAGACTAGAGCGTCTTTTTGCCTCGATCTACATTTGTAAATTAATCTTTAACGTTACTCAGTTTTCATCCACATCCAATCTCAGCCATAAATTTTCCAAGGGAATTTTCCTTTCTTCGCTCATCTGACGTTAAATTATTTTTATTTTATTTCTATGCTTTGTCTTACTTACAAAGTCTTCCACTGAGATTCTAGACTGTAACTAATCAAAATTTTCAGGAACCCTTGAAGAAGTAAGAGGAAATTTTAAGACAGAATTTGAAGTTTCTTTCTGAAATATTCGTTTAAAAAAATTAAAGAGAAGACAGTGAGTACGGTGTACGTTTTTGGGAGTTCCAGAGAATTTAGACGACGTACCGCCAACATAGGAATAAAAACTGAAGATTAAAATCTTGAACGCAGTTTTTTGTTAATTTAATCTTCTAATAAATATAATGAGCTTTGCAATTGAAAATTTTCCAACGTTTCGGGGGAGTCTCGAGTGTTTCAAAAATGCCTTTATGTACGTGAAATTTCTCGAATGGACTGATCCGCTTCAAGTTCATTGAAGATCCACGAAAGACGCTTTGTTTATTCGGGGGAAAGTTTGAAATAAAAAATGAAAAATGCTAAGAAAGCGCGTTCAGACATTTCTTTAACGGAAATGCAATCAAACGATTCGAAAGCATGACATCAAAACAATGTAAATTTTTTGAAGAATCACTGAAGGAAAACACTGGGAGGTTATTTTGCTTAGAAGAAATAGCAACTGCTTTTGAAGTGATCACATTTACAGTTCGTATTTTAGCCAAACCGACATCGGACTGTTTTTCATTCTAAGTTTCGCGATGAGGTCGTGTCATTCCCGAATCCAGAACGGGATTTGTGTGTTTCTTGAAAATTCTCAGGTACTTTTTCAACTTTGATGAAGGAAAAGTTTAAAGGATGTCTCAAACTTTACAATATTGTAATGGATTCATTGCCAGCTGCCAGAGGCATTTCATAAACGACGCCGGAGATTTCAACCTTGATCTATTCATCCCAAATTCTTGTCATCTTCCAATAACACGGGGAAAAAATAAAGTCGCGTTTGAATAAGCGAAATTCGACTGACAGAAGTGCGAAAGTCAGCTTCTGTTCATTATTGCCCAGACGTCTTCACATAAACGTTCCCAGATTTTACAAAATACCGTAAAGTTATTCATGCAGAAAAAGAAAAAAAAAAACTCTCGGAACTCTGCAAAACCTCCAACCGTGATGGACGCACTTTTTAAACATCCCAGGCGGTTCCATTATCCTAAACAACGAGGAAGTCCGCACTCGAAACTGGACCCTCTATAATTCTATATAGTCTATAGTCAGCACTTGAAACCCCTGCTGCTTTTCGAAACCCAAATGGACTTGATCTTCCGATTCATCGCCGTCAAATGGCTCGAAAAAAACACCCCGTTAATCGTGATCAGCACAAGTGTCTCTTCACCCCCTCTATCGGCCTTTCAATGCGGTCCACTTTCAAATGCGCTGCCTGATGCAAGGAACGCTGAGCCCCCCCCCCCCAAAAAAAAGGCTTTCCGGAAAGTCTGTGCCAATAGCAATTGGCAATTTGAAATATTTATACACGCAGTAGAAATTAGATAACTTCATCATCATCAGAAGCTCGAATACCTATTTATGTCGATCGGTTTTGTGTGTGCCAAGTCCCCGTCCAAATTCCCTTTGAATTAATGATGGAAAAGCGTTCCTTCTCAAACCTTCTGTACTTGAATTTTCTAGGGACATTTTGACAATGATGTGATTGACATATGAGTAACAAAAGAATTACAAATGCAACTTGTTTGGCTTTGAAAGGGAGTGACAGACTAACTGGGAAAATGAACCCTCATACTGTACCATCAAGTTCAGTTCAGCACCCTGTCAACTCATTCAAGAAACAATTTTATGCCCAGAAAATGACTGATTACAATTTCCTGTATGACTCTTCTGTCTTTGCCATACAAAAATACATGTTTCCATTGTCTCGAAAACTCCTCAAGTCGGATCTTTCTTCTAGTCCCTTGAAAATTTACTTATTAAAGATGTTCGGCTATTTAATTTGTTGCTCACTACATAATATTAATGCACCAGTGACGGAATTGCATTACACTAGTGTACAACAATTTGACAGAAAAAGAGGAGGAGGTTTAATGCAGCGAGGGATAGATTTACATGATGAGAGATAAGTTGAGGTTGAATTGCCAATTAGATTTGGTTTAAACGCGTTTACATTTTATTGATATAAACTAACTGATCGAACAAGAGTTATTCTTATAATAATCAACCAACGACGAAAATATTCCTTTAGTTTTTCTCGTGCTGAATTAAATTTATTTACTGCACTTTAGGAGCCCCAAAAAAAACAACAGGGATTCTTTAGTAGAGATTTTAAACCTCGAATGAGGTCTAAACCCTGCAATTTTACTAAAATTAATCGAATTTGGATGAAATCGCAGATTTTGAATTTTGTTTAGAAATCCGAATCGGTAAAATTTCAAAATAGGTTAATACTTGTATTTCTAGAATGTTTCGAACACTAAGAAATAATTTAGAATGTGCCTCAGGAAGTCAATTTTCAGGCGTTAGCTGTCTCGCTCGAAATAGAGATCATATAATAGAAAATCTTGCGTGAGTAATTTCCAAAAAACCAAGTACTGTAAATGAAATCGAAGATTTCACTACTGTATATGCAGAAACTAACACAATTCCAAGTATGTTCACATAGCTTATATTTCGAGTTGTTTGTTCGATGGAAACGCTCTGCTACCATTATTTTAGAAGGGTCTCGAATACAAGGGTCATAATTTAATTTAAATATAGATGTAATCACGTGTTGGAATTTCGTCCTTCCATGCAAATTCAGCCTATTAAAAACTCACAATTGCTCCGCCGAAGAAAAATTAATCTACAAAACGTAGATCGCCTTTTCCTGCGCAATTGATTGGAATCCGAATCCAACGTATCTTTCGGATAGGCCTCAGGTTTCGGGGTTACAAAGAAATCTCGTGATTAGGGAGATTTTTTATTTGCTTTTTATCCCTTCACGTTCCCCCGTGTAGTGCCTGTTTGTCCCAGGGGGGAAACAAAAGAGCCGGGATAATCAGAGCCCAGTTGGAGAACAGCCCGCACTCGATAAGGGGAAACCCTCACTCGTCGTATACGTATACGGGTCTCATCCGCAATCTCATCCGGTTATTTGGGAGGAAAACGGGGGACCCGTCAAAAGCACTGACTATGGGAGTGTAAACAAATCCGACAGCACGACCGATTAAACGCTGTTTGATCTCCTTAATTCACATTCCTTTATCCCCCCCCCCCCTCTCTTTTTTTTTTCTTTGCGTGGGGATATGGGTTCATTTTTCTTTTTGATTACCAGAAGAGAAAGCATTATACTGCACTTCCGTTCTGCTATTTTGATCAATTAGGGCTAATTATGACGGGTCATTGGAGTCGTGCTTTCGTGCGTTTAACTGAATAGGCTCTTGATCCGCGAGATAATTCTCGTATTTCTGTGAAACAAATTAAGCCTGTATTTGACCAACAGCATAATTGGTTGGTTGATTATCCCATTTATTCTGTATTTTCCACTTCCCGAGGTTGAGGCATAGCGGTTTTATTGTCCTTTATAGAAAGTGCTCTTGCGGGAAACGAAAAATTAAAACGTACCATACAAGATATAATAAAAAGGGCAACTCAATTTGGAATTGCATTTGCGAAGGAATTCATGAATAAATAACGAATTGATTGACATCAGCGAAAGTGAAATAAGCTTCAAACCTAGTATATTGCCAGATCAATCGTCGTGTGAATGTAATGATCCGGGAATTTGATTTTTAAGGATACAGTTTTTCCATGAAGAGAACACTAGGAACACTAGAAAAAACAGTTCCACCTATATACACTTGAATAACGCTCGCATTCTGAGGCACACTGATAATTTTTTCAATGATTCAAAAATATATGTGCATTCAGATTTTGAATACCATTCACTTTCAGAATTTTTAAGGCTTTAGATGTGATGTACAACAGTGAAATGATTTTGTTTTTCGCTCACGCGAGAAAACTCTGGAAATTACTTTAGATTAAACTAAAATTCTACAATTTATTTACAGACACGTAGTTGGTTAAGGAATGTTGTTTTTCATCCTCGCCAAAAATTCACGATTCATTCGAATCGTCTGGCCCGGCCATCTGACACAATTTCTTTGTAAATGAAATAAATCCATCAATGTCTTTTTTTACTATTTATTTCCTCGAGCAGATGTCGGAAACCACGAGGACTCGGACATCAAGTGTGACGACCTCACGACGTCAGACGCGGAAGGCAAATTCTGTGAGAGGAACAACAACAACAACAAGAGCAGCAATAACAATAATAATAATAATAATAACACTGACGACGATGACAAGGACCCGTCAACTGGCGTCAAAACCGGGTCGTCGAGCAAGAAGAGCAAGAAGGCGTCCGGCTCGTCTCTGTCGACGTCGTCGAACGGGTCCCTGTCGACCGGCGGCGGCGATTCCAAGGCCGGCAAACCCCGTCGAGCCCGCACCGCCTTCACCTACGAACAACTCGTCGCCCTCGAGAACAAGTTCAAGACCACTCGTTACCTCTCAGTGTGCGAGCGACTCAACCTGGCCCTGTCCTTGGGCTTGACCGAGACCCAGGTCAAGATCTGGTTCCAAAACCGGCGCACCAAGTGGAAAAAGCAGAACCCCGGCATGGACGCCAACTCCCCGACTGTGCAGAGTCCCCCGGCGGGACTGGGCATGTCGGTGGGCGGCTATGCGGCCATGTTGTGCTCGAGTCAATTGTCTTACCTGGCGGCGGCTTCGGCGGCGGCGGCACAGCAGGTGCATCAGCAAGGAGGAGGAGGAGGAGGCCCGCCTCCGCCGTCTCATCATCAGGGCCCGCCGCCGTCATTGGCGTTCGGACATCCGCCTCCGTTCGCCGCCCTCAGTGCTGCCCATCACCCGTGTTTCCCGCATTTTGCACATTCGGCGACGTGACGTCGGCCTTGGCGATGATTCGGATCGTCATCGTAGCTTTTTCTTTTCTTTTGTTTTTTTGTTTTTTGGATTTCGATTTGTATTTTTGTTTTCGTTCAATTTATTTTTTCCTCTGTTGTGTACCTCCCGATGCCAGCGTTTCCCCAGTGATCCTTGTGAGTGAATGCATGAGTGCTGGTGATTCGAAGTAAAGCAATTTTATAATCAAGAAAATTTCCGGTTGTACTATCTGATTTCTTTACACAGTTCAATTTTTATACCGTACCTTGCACGGCGTCATGGAAGTTCAGGAGATCAGACCATTGTCAAGATATTTCCGAATAATTCCATGTGTTCCAGTGAAATTTCTCATCTCATACTACTGCATTCAATGAGTTTTCCTCTCGATGCATTTTTTTTGTATACTCGTATACAAAGAACGAGAAGCTAAATTACGCAGTACTGTAGTGATCATATGTTAACGAAAATCCGACATCTGATAAACAATTAATGAGCAAAGGCTCCTTCAAAAATGTTTGATCCGCGAAAAACATTCGAAAGAGAAAAAATAACAATTTGAGATGCGCGTTAAAAATAGGAATGCCTCTGAAAATTAGATGCCTATATTACAATATCGTTTCGGAGCATATTTCCGCAAATATTCTCGAAGTAAGCCGTAGGTCAAAGATTTCTTTACAAATTTAAATTCATCTGCGGTTTTAGATACTGTACTTGAAGGATTCAATGCCTCGTTTCTGGTATGATTAACAATCTAAATACAGTACAAATAAGAAGATAATAATGACAAGAACGACATTTCGAAATTTCTCAAGATTGGTTGCGCAGAAAATAGTAAATTACTTTTGAGCTGGAAATCGAGCATCAACAATACCATTAAACGTCATTTATCACGATTTAAATAGAAATTCGCGGGAAAATCTGTGCACTAAAAAATTCGATAGTGGGAGCGCGCGGTAACGGAGGTTTTCTTTCTTTGAAGGAATTTTCAAAATCAATGGTTAGAAGAAAAATTAATTGAATGTCTTCCAGTTGATTTGGGTTGGGTGGGGAGGGGGTTTGGATGTGGAAATCTTGATTGAACCCCTTCTTGGAAGATTTCTTGCTTCATTCTTACATTGGGGTTTGGATGTGGAAATCTTGATTGAACCTTGTGAATGCTGAAAAGCGGAAAATAAAGCGTTGTGTTCATTCATTTTTAGAATTGAAGAAAGAAACGGAGTTTCAGCCAGTAAGAATTGTTTGTCCGCAGAAAAATGCCAGCTTCGTTTCACTCCTAACAGCTGGGTCTGTGCCTCGGATTCTGCTAGAATAAGAATAATTTCCGCCCCCGGGGGAAAAATGATGGGGAAAATTACATGCGTTTTGATTGACGAATGGCTGGTGTTTCTTTTGACAAAAATTGAATTCGAACTCCACGAGGAATACTTTGTTTATTGTCCTCGTTGTAAAGGAGACGTAAAGGAGAATCGACCGGAAATAAAACGATCAACGACCTTTTTTTCCATCACAGAAAACCCAGTCATTTTTGCTTATTTCGTCGCTTTTCTTTATTCGGCTTTCTTGAGGGGTTCTTCTTCAAGACTGTGGATTTTCAAAAGTTTCGACCTTTGGAAAATTTGAAACTTTACTTTCATCCACGTGCTGGCAGAAGCCGAAGATTGCCAAATGAGAAGAGAAACCAATTTTAACCAGACCCCGTCAAAAAAGGAACGTACACAGTACTTGAGAAAAACCTTCAAGATCCATTGGTACTCCAGAAATAAAAAAAAAAAAAATGTTTCAATTAACTTTCTACTTACCTAAAAATAACACATTTGCATATTTTGTCGATCCAAAGCAATTCGATTCGATTTCAAAAGGTAGACAAACGTCAAATGAACAAATGCTGAACAGTGAAAAGCTGTCTTCAGAGTGACTGAATGCCTTCAATTCGCCTCAAATTTCTACATAAATAAATAGATCAGAATCTTGTTACAATACATCTCGCTATACATCTCTAATAGCTTAGAGCAATTTTTCGCCCCTGTCCAATAGCCAGAATTTTTTTTTACTTATTTAGTTTCAATGCAGTTTTGTTTTATTACAACGAAGCTTTTTTCAAGGTCCGGAACGCTTTGTTTAACGAGATTCTATTCTGCTCCCTGTCTGGGATGACTTTGATGGATTTTTAGCATCATGGAAGGCTCTTCATCGTAAATATATCCCATTCAAATTTACAAAAGGTTGCGAATTCTGGCAGGAATTATATGATTATGTAAGAGCGGCATCTGACGTTTGTGATTTGAATACTTCTTGGAACGATCTGAATTTCCATTTTTGAAAATGTGAAACGGTGAATTATTCCACAAAATAATTAAATTGGAATGGAATGGTTTGCGGACTGGAAGTTGTGATCGTCTTCGAGAATTCGTGAGTTGACAAATTAAGGGGTATATCCTAGTTGAACTTGGTCACTTTAAAACAAAGTTAGCGCTAGGTTGTTAACTTGAATATTTAAATTTTCACAAGCGGTCAAAGTTCGAAAACCTCAACCAAAGTGTGTGTAGACAGCCATGAGAAAAAAAGAAAACACAGGGAGGAGGAAATTGATAGAACTCCAAATGACCGTGGAAAAAGTCACAAAGCCTGTTTCGAAGATTAGGACACGCAGAAATTTTAGCAAGTCCCGTGACGCATCTGCGTCTCTGTAGTCAAGTCCTCCAGTTATACAGCCGTTTCTGTTTCGTTTCCAAACTTTGCCATTTTTCAATTCCGTCGACGACGACGGTGACAGCACTTGTGTCGCTGATGCGTGCCGCGGGGTAACGGAGTGGTTTATCTAGCGGAACCGGGCAATAATTAGCGACCGCGGCGACGAAGGAGAACTGCGAAACGTGCCGAATTTTGCCGCCATTACGTGCCAGGGTGTTCCGTTGATGCGTGCCGCGGGGTAACGGAGTGGTTTATCTAGCGGAACCGGGCAATAATTAGCGACCGCGGCGACGAAGGAGAACTGCGAAACGTGCCGAATTTTGCCGCCATTACGTGCCAGGGTGTTCCGCAATCTGCCGTGGCCCCAAAATAGCAATCTGTGAGCAAAAAATCGTGACCCAAAGTGTGCCTCGAATAAATAATTCAACCTAATTTCTTCAGTTAATTTGCTATCCGTTTCTCGAGTTGTACAGTATTACAAATTGTGCCTATTTTCAAGTTTTTGGCCACGTTTTTTCTTCATTTAGAACAGCAGCCAGGGGTTATCATTTCACCTTGATCCCTGAAATGCTGGTATCTTATTCGAGTTTCATGAAATATCGAAATTGAAATGCAGTACTAGCACACACGCGCTACATCGCTTTTCAAAAGAATGGTTATTGCGACTTTTTTTCAAATCGGAAATCTTTTAATTTTCGGAAATATTTTACACATGCAATGAAATATCTAAACCAATCTCACAAAATTGATGTTTTTCAGTGCTGCGAATCTCAGTAGTCGACTTATTGATTTCTTTTGCGAGTTCCGCTCTTTTGAAGTGACGAGGAAATAATTTTCGAAAAAGTGAATTTTTTCAATGATGATCTACGAGACTTTTTGAGACAGAATGTACAAAAATGTGGTTGAAATTTCAATTTTTCATAATGAACTTTGCGCACCTTGGGTCCCACATAGACGACGGAGTTTCTCGCGGATAATGAAATAATATAACGATGAGAAATGCTGCTACAGGAAAATCCCGTTACAGCGAAGTTATGGGGACCAGTAGAATAGTTTCGTTGTAAAAGCAAATTTGTTATAAAGCAACTAATTTAAAATTATGAGTATTGGACAGTAGGCGACCTAAAAAACGATTCGTTGTATTCGATTACTGTATTTGTTAAAACGAGATTAGTTGTACCGAGCTTCATCTACTGAATTAGAAATTTGATGATTTGAAAACGAAGGGATACTACGGTATATTAAAACAAAACGCGTCTTCCGTTTCGCAAAGCTAACGTCCGCTCACTTATGATAAGACAAATTTGCAACAAAAAAAAGGTTTGTATGAAACGAAACTTTCGGAAGAACCCGCACCGATTCATGGCTTTCCGGGGTCTTCACAGTCTCGAGGAAATCACCCGTTTCGTCGCTCACTCGTGACTGCTTTATCTTCCCCGTGGAAATTCCGTTTGTTATTAGCCATTGTAGTAACGGAGACCATCAGCCGCGTTTCCTGATCGCCAAAACGTGCTTGGAGCTTGAATATCTCCCTCATAGATTACAGCAAAGGGCCCGAAAGAGAATCTGCAAATGAAAAACACTCCGAGGGAACTGATTGCCTTGAGAGGGGGGGGGGGGGGAGAAATGGCACTGTTATGAAATGTGTGAACGACCGAAGTGTGAGCAAAACCGCGGAATCCATGTTGTGGCACAGAATGATTTCCTTCCAACGATTCTATCAACACTACAACAATATTCTAAATTGAAATAAATTGTAATCGGCCCTAAAAAAAATATCTGCCTTAATTCAACGTATAGCGAATTGTTTCTTTTCGAGTTCAGCGTCGCTATTGTGTGAGGAGAATTCAAGTGTTGTATCAATTATACTCGTTTGTTCAACTGCAGTATATATGAACATCGTTTAGACATAGAACTAATATCGCATATTCTGAAGACATTAAAAGAACGGGGGATCATTTTTCAAGATAGACTTGGTGAAACACCTATTCAGCAGTGTGAGGTCACGGGGATTTTACTGCATAACCTTTCATGAAGCCCTAGCTTTCAAATTCAATACTGCATGTAAATACTCAAAAGCATTTTGGTTAATTTTTTCACAAAAAAATGGCGAAAAGGGGGCTCGCATCGGACAGGACTGAACTTTTCCCAATTTGTTTCTGTGAATTTGATTATCTCTGGATCACCTTACAGATAAATTATGAATTAGACCAAAATTTTACGCAGCTGGCGTATTTCATCTTTATTTGAGCTTGAATTTGGTAACTTGAGCTGTCTTAATTCTTGAATTTTAGATACTATATATTCCACTGAAAATTGAAATGCATGTCTTATGAGCGGGATTAGCTCTTGCTGAAGTTTGCGTTTATGAAAAAAAGGTTAATGACATTGTGCAGCGGTATTTATACTTGCTGGTACTCACGTAACCGATTTATTTCAGGTCAATAAATCAATATTTCGAAACCCTTTTGATGAGTGTCCAAAAATCAGAATTATTTGAATTGCTGGACGGGAGGGTGTCCATCAGTCATTAGCACGGGGAATTAAAATTCTTCCGAATCCTAGTCAGTCACGCACTCGTATAATAGCACCGAAGAAAGGTGGCCAAATAATAATGCATACAATGTGCCAAAAATAAAAGCGGCTTAGCCGAAGAACAAAACAAGTCGTTCATTATTTACTCTCATCATCATCGTCGTGGTCTGCAAAACGATGAAAAAAAAATAAGACAAGAAGGGAGCAAAACAAATTTTAATCTTCCCTACTGCTTCCTTCTTCTTTCTCCTCTTCAGCCAGCAACTCGCTTATTTAGCGGCTGGAAGGCCTTATGCGGTAAATAATGCTCGGGCCATAGGGGCTGCGCAGTGAGCACCTTTGGCGATTAGTCGCTTTTTGCCGGGGAGGGAACACGCAAAACGGGCTCATTTGCAGACACCGAAATGCCGGCCTCGTCATCAATTGTTTGTTCCATTTCGGAGCCATGGGTGATTTGCTGCTTTCTCTTGGCTCCGCAGGAATACACGCGAAAACACGACTCGAACATCACAGCAGTCGGCGTTCAAACCCGCTGAATCCCCAGCAAAATAACGAGAAATGGGTGAAAATAACTGCTGATGAGTCACCGAGGGAATTCTTGGCTGGGAACGTTTTTTGGCATCAAATTGAGAATCGGTCTTTTATTTTCGGCGCAATAAAACATCAGAAATGCATTGTTTCCAGAAGATCATTTTTACGCAATACGGTTATACGTGAAAGGTGATTTTGATCAATAGGTTTCTTATTCGGGGGATATGAATGGCGAAATGCGTCATCGATTTCCAGAAGAATTCAAAAGATTTTTGACATAATAAAATCTACAGGAGTGAAATCTGTGCTTCATTTACCTTTTCTCCAGGAGCTCTTTGCATGGAAGAACTTCTAATTGAATTCCTTGTGTTCGTAGGACAAAATAAAAAAGCGTAAAAATAAAATTTCAAAATAACGAAGACATGTGTTTATGATGGGTTTTTCTAAAGCTTCAACTCGCAAGCTTTGGATTATGAAGTAAAAAAGGACATTTTATTACTGAATGCATGTATTGGTCTGTTTCAAGCTTATATTGAGACTACTTGAAAATGAAATGCTTCACAGAGCAAAATCCTTTTAAGAAAATCTGATCATTATATTATTCAGGCTTGTATGGCTTGCACAGCAAATTTACAAAACTTGTAGAATTCCACAACATTGTACAGTTGAAAGCTATCTCAGCATTTTAGGCTTGGCTTCTTGCTTGGATTGAGCTTTCAGTGAAAATAGATCAACACCCTAGCAACTGTCTCATCAAGAAGCATTGAAGCTACATCTTTAAAAAGTGACCTCCGTCGTACCTGAAGGTGTGATCAGTGTCGTAAATAGCCCTTATTTTGCACTGGAGTCCGAAGTTTCTTGATAAATTTGCATCCCAAAACCTACACAATTATAATTAGAGTCTGACTATAGTGATTTTGGTCCCAGTCCAACATGTTTTTTTTTCCTTATTTTGCAGAAAATGTTTGGGGCAGTTTTTGTATTAACTTTCACATCCTTCAGCCATATGGGATCAACTTCGGGGAAAATCTATAAATTGTAAATTTCTCTTGTTCAGCTTATATGGAGATTTTCAGACTTCGGGCATACTGTTGAGATGCAATTTTGGGATCTTCTGTCAAACTTGAAATGCAATAGCTTACACAAATACCCAGGCACCACTGCACAATGTAGACCCCTCTGATGCCGTCCAATAAATAGCAAACATATATAATTATTTGCTCAATTGAATGTGAATATTTTAAAGCTTTGGTAACTGAAATTCCGAAAAATCTTTCTCGGAAGAATTGCTTATTTTTGCACACAATTTTCATCACTCCTTTTCCAAATCAGCAGCTTCGAAGGACTTGTATGCATTACGAGCTGGTTAGTCCTATTACTATGGATGAATTTCAATGCGTTTGCACTCCACAAGTCTTTCAACAGCAACCTCGTTCAAATGTCATGGTCGACGTGACTTTTTACTAATGGGTGAAAAGACGACGTCCATGGTCTCTCTTTATTTGTTGATCCGATATTTATTCATTGACGGAAACGACAGGTGTACTGATCAAGCTCTGTTACATGCGGAGTTAATGGGAAATTCGCAAGGAAATATCTTAGTACCGTATATATTCCTAATACTACTGTATATCGTATTTCCGGTTACCAGACTGGTTATTTGCAGGACACTTCCCTCGCTCTGTGAAGATGAATTTTTATTTTTCTTCGTAACCAAAGCCCATATACAAAAATATGTTTTTCTTTATTTTTCAGAAACGTTACGGGACAGATTTGTTTCAAACTTTTGCAGGAATCTTTCTTTGCTTTGTGAAGAGGAATTTTCATTTTCATTGTAGCCCCAGTCCAGATAAATAAGTTTTATCTCTATTTTGCAGAAAATTTTCGGGAGAGATTTTTGAAACTTTTTCATGGCCCTTTCCTCAATATTCGTGGGGAGTAATTTTTTTGCTTTCATGAGATGAGCCCGAGTCCAGATATACTACTTACGTTTCTTCTTTATATTGCAGACAAGTTTTGGGAGGGATTTTTCAACCTTTTGCAGGAAACTTTCGTATCATCGGTTTTGTGTGGACAAATCAATATTTTTTTCGGTGAGAACCCGACTTGACGAAGCAGCGCAAGAGGGAAATAACGCACGTCGGTGAGGAATTTTCTCGACGTGGCGTGAAGCGCCGTGAGAGCGGGTCTNTCAGCAGCTTCGAAGGACTTGTATGCATTACGAGCTGGTTAGTCCTATTACTATGGATGAATTTCAATGCGTTTGCACTCCACAAGTCTTTCAACAGCAACCTCGTTCAAATCAGTACCAGCTGCACTGAAAAATGATTACCCACTTTTCTGCTGCAGGTACCAGAGAGAAATAAACAACTAGGCTATAAATAAGTAACTGCCTTTGCTGTCCACATGACTAGTTCGAGACAATGTACGAGAGTTAATGGGAAATTCGCAAGGAAATATCTTAGTACCGTATATATTCCTAGTACTACTGTATATCGTATTTCCGGTTACCAGACTGGTTATTTGCAGGACACTTCCCTCGCTCTGTGAAGATGAATTTTTATTTTTCTTCGTAACCAAAGCCCATATACATAAATATGTTTTTCTTTATTTTTC
The DNA here is from genome assembly GCA_905338405.1 of Notodromas monacha. Lineage (NCBI taxonomy): Eukaryota > Metazoa > Arthropoda > Ostracoda > Podocopida > Cyprididae > Notodromas > Notodromas monacha. The sequence goes on along the minus strand of CAJPEX010003280.1, from coordinate 16,415 downwards.
AGAAACGTTACGGGACAGATTTGTTTTAAACTTTTGCAGGAATCTTTATCTGCTTTGTGAAGAGGAATTTTCAGTTTCATTGTAGCCCCAGTCCAGATAAATAAGTTTTATCTGTATTTTGCAGAAACATTTCGGGAGAGATTTTTGAAACTTTTTCATGGCCCTTTCCTCAATATTCGTGGGGAGTAATTTTTTTGCTTTCATGAGATGAGCCCGAGTCCAGATATACTACTTAAGTTTCTTCTTTATATTGCAGACAAGTTTTGGGAGGGATTTTTCAACCTTTTGCAGGAAACTTTCGTATCATCGCAAAACACACCTGTTTAGTTATAAAAAAAGCCACTCTTGGGCTGAACTGCTTCGTCGCGTTCTCCCTTTATTGCGTGCAGCCACTCCTTAAAAGAGCTGCACCGCACTTCGCGGCACTCTCGCCCAGAGCGGGTCGTTCGAAAACCATTAGCCTTCGTTAGGTTATCTCCTGTGTCTGGGGGATCCTGCAGGACCTGGCCCACAATTACAGTGTCTTCATCAATTTCAAGCTTCAATCCTGGGCCTTGTTCTCGGAAGGAAGTAAATCGAATTTTTGCGGGGGGTGGTTCCATTTTTAATGGGGAACGGAAAGGTCTGGCACGCGCGGTCGGGAGCTGTCTTGCGTTTGCTCGGGTCAAGTTTAACCCCACTCTTTTTTCTTTCTTTTTTACTCATCAGCTAATTACCCCTTCTTTGCCGATGAAGCCTACTTTAGAAAGAGCTCATTAATTTTTCGTCTTTTCTTTAAAAGATTAATTAATTAGGGTTTCTGCGGGGTTTGAACTTTTCTTGGTCAAAGACATGAATGTCTCCACGCCGCTGCGTTCACTATTTTTTAAAGTTTTTTTTTCGTACATAAGTTCGACCCCGGCTGATTAATTTCTCTTTGAGCTCTTTTCTTTAAACTATTAAAGCCTATACTCTCGACAAAGAAAGGAAATTTTATTTTTACCTAAAAATAAAAATCCGAGGTGCACAATGCAGTGCATCAAGCGTCGGAACCTACTGGCATTAAATAATTGCGGCGTTTTGCGCAGCCCGAATGAAAAGCTGAAGACGTTCATCAAGAGTATCATGACCAATCAAGCTTTCTGAGGCAAGTTGTTTAAACGTAATTTATCCACTAATGTCCCACTTAATTTAATATGTAATGAATGAACCACTCCTCGCTCAAAGTTGCCCCTTAATTAACTTTGCCTAAGAGTAAGTCGAGAAGAAAAAAAAAGCACAAACTCTAATTTTACTGTAAAATCATGTTATGATTGGCTCTAGAATGATAAAGAATGATAAGAATATTTACTCGAGTATATACCACGCGCACCTTTTTCCCCCAAATTTCAGAAGAAAAAAAGGGGTAAAAGGTGTGCGCGTCATAAACAGATACAAAATTTTCAAGAAGTTTTAGGAAGTTATGTTTGCATTACACTTATTGATTAGAATGGAGAAATTTGGAACAAATATAAAAAGAAAATGTTTTTGCATTGAAAAAGTTGAAAATTCATCAGATTTTTGTTCAATTCACGCCTTAAGTCAAATTTTTTGTTTTTATTATTGAAATTTTATGGTTTTATGTTCACTAAAAATTGGGGTGCGTGTCTTACTAGGGGATAAGAATTTTGCAAAATTTTCAAGTGAAAAACCCCTGTGTGTGCCTTACTTGAGGGGGCGTGGTACTCAAGTAAATATGGTAAATAAATTGCAGAGAATCTTTGTGGAGGAATTGTGCAAGGCTAAGAGTTTATCTTGGTCCTCTAAATTTTGTAAAGAAACTTTCTACCAAATTTCAATAGTCCCAGATCTTTTTGAAGCTCATTTTTGTAACTATGGAATGCTGGACATGAAAAAAAAACATAGAATGAAGAAATATAGGTACTGGATGTATTTGTGTATTTTACATCAGGCAATGTTCATATGCTGATACAGTATAGAGACGCGCACGGAAAAAAAAACCCCCTCAAGGAATGCGAAAGCAGGAGGAAATGCTGTGTCAAGTCGAGCACGTCGCCGGATTGTTTGGAAGATGCTCGTCGAGATAATCTCCGGGACGCGAAAGCGACGTCTTATTAGCNAGCTGAAGACGTTCATCAAGAGTATCATGACCAATCAAGCTTTCTGAGGGTTCAACAAATTTGCATTAAATAGGTGATTACAGGGTGAATTAAATTATACATTACTTACTTGGTGAGGAGCGAGTTTCAACGGGGAATTAATTGAAACGGATTCTCATTCAGCTCTTCTTTTTTTTTTTTTTTTTAGCACAACCTCTAATTTTACTGTAAAATCATGTTACGATCGGCTCTAGAATGATAAAGAATGATAAGAATATTTACTCGAGTACCACGCGCACCTTTTCCCCCCAAATTTCAAAAGAAAAAAAGGGGTAAAAGGCGTGCGCGTCATAAACAGAAACAAAATTTTCAAGAAGTTTTAGGAAGTTATGTTTGCATTACACTTATTGATTAGAATGGAGAAATTTGGAACAAATATAACAAGAAAATGTTTTTGTATGGAAAAAGTTGAAAATTCATCAGATTTTTGTTCAATTCACGCCTTAAGTCAAATTTTTTGTTTTTATTATTGAAATTTTATGGTTTTAGGCTCACTAAAAATTGGGGTGCGTGTCTTACTAGGGGATAAGATTTTTGCAAAATTTTCAAGTGAAAAACCCCTGTGCGTGCTTTACTTGAGGGGGCGTGGTACTCAAGTAAATATGGTAAATAAATTGCAGAGAATCTTTGTGGAGGAATTGTGCAAGGCTAAGAGTTTATCTTGGTCCTCTAAATCTTGTAAAGAAACTTTCTACCAAATTTCAATAGTCCCAGATCTTTTTGAAGCTCATTTTTGTAACTGTGGAATGCTGGACATGAAAAAAAAAACATAGAATGAAGAAATATAGGTACTGGATGTATTTGTGTATTTTACATCAGGCAATGTTCATATGCTGATACAGTATAGAGACGCGCAGGGAAAAAAAACCCCCTCAAGGAATGCGAAAGCAGGAGGAAATGCTGTGTCAAGTCGAGCACGTCGCCGGATTGTTTGGAAGATGCTCGTCGAGATAATCTCCGGGACGCGAAAGCGACGTCTTATTAGCCCCCGAGACTCGGTTATCGTTTCTCTCAACGACGAGGCGCGAAGATGCGTGCTTGTTTTGGCGCATGTCGGGTTTCTAATTGGGAACCCGAGGTTTACGTGGGGCTTCGCTCTTTTTTCTTCTTCTTCTTCCATCGCTGTCATCCTCTATACGTGCTGTGTATCGCGTCACCAAAAAAAAAATGTTGGTTCTCTGCTGCTGCCCTGGTATATAGTAGGGTTTTATTGTTTTTTTTTTTTTTAGTTCATTCATTTTTGCGTAGATTTTTTTTGTTGGTCGGGAGGCGGAGGGAAAGACGACGGGGCTCATCACACACCAATGGCTCGACATTGCCGGGCCCGACGCGGGTCGTTTGTCGAGAAGATTTTCTCATCAGGGAACGGAGATTGACGGGAACTTATCGACGGCCTGGGTCCTTGGCACAGACGCCGGGTCGGCCCCCCGACCTGCCCCCCAAGGATCGCTTCCTCCGATTGTTCTAATGGAATCAACCTGCAGCGGAAACCAAAGGAATGCGTGCGACCTTTTTTATGCATGCTGGACCTGAACTGGCAGAAGTGAGCCAAACCTTTTTTTCGTTTTTGTTTTTGCACTTTAGGTCTTCTTGCTGGAGATTGACGGACGCTGGGATATAATTACAATAAAATTCCCGAATCACCACGGTTCAGCTGCTTGCGCCAATTAAGCAACTGAAAGTGTACAGTAAAATACTGTGAAATAGTTTTTTTGGAGAGAAACATTTTTCATGAGAAAATAATCAATTGAGAGTGTGGCTATTTCTTGACAGGAAGCTAAAGAATGTCGTTTTTGGAAGAAATCATTTCTCATAAGATTTGTTGTGGCAAGATTTGACTCTCATCGTTCAAGCATGATCTGAAAAATGATAATGGAACAGCAAGAAGGGTTGAGCTCCAAGGATGATTTATACATCAATCCATCTCATATGGAATCATCCCAAAGTTTAACAATACCGTCTTTCGGTACTGTATTTAAGTACCACGCATTTTTTTCTTTCAAAAGTGCAAGAAAAATGCTCGGTTATGCAGGTACGAAATTTTGGATAAGATCCTACAGTTTGATTACTCCTTCAATGATGATTTTCTGCCAAGGCTCAATTAGACGTGGAAACCGTATGAATATAATTTAACGCAGGTATTTTAACTTTTTTAAATTATTTAAAGCAATTTTAATTTTGGTTTCCTTTCAGGACGAGGTTGTCATTCCATGGAAGACGTTCTTATGACATCAGCTAAATTTCAATCACAGTTCTGATCAGGAATCCCGAATCCACAGTAAACTTTTGCCATCTCGAAATATTTCAAGGACACTTCTGCTGAGACATGTACAATTACCAAACACCTCACTGGGAGTCATCGAGGCAATTCAAAATTTAATTGACCAGAAATTTTAGATTGAAGAATTGACGCCAATATGAATTAAGGCAGAATTCACTGATTAATGAAAATATGTAGTCTGTGGAATGTCAGTTTTGGTAAAATATTTTTTATTTAGATGCCATTAAGCTTCCTGCTTTCCTTAAAATCGTAGGAATACTCTTGGAGGCAGAAGTTAATTTGCCCAATTATTGTTTCATTTTGTTACTTTTTCAATGCTTTTCTCTTTCCTGTGTGAATAAAATCATTGACAAAAGGCTTTCAAAAATTTGACTTACAAATGTTCGAGAGGAAAAGCAAACCAACTTAGAGTGGTTTTCAATGCATTGTTTCAAAGGGAACTAAGACCAGACTTGAAAAAAATTACTTATAGGTACATACAGGTGGTCCTGGCAATTTGATGCTAAGCTAGGGTCAAATTGTGAAGAGGTCAAATTGCAAGTCAAACTCCCGGAAAATTTGACCTCCAATTGCAGGAGATTACATTGTGAGATACCATCTGTATTTGGCTTGGGAGGTGTGCATTATCAAAGTTGAACTTTATCAGGTTTTGAGAGCCTTAGACAAGAAAATACAATTAATAATTTTTCGTCATGTGTGATATGCAGAAAGTTTGGTTTTTCGCCAAACAGCTATACTGTAAATCATGGAACATGTTTTGTATGGAGTGTATTGGAATATGTGATGTGACATAAACACATTTCAACATAGAGACAGTGGTCTGAGAAGTGACTGCATCCACATCTTGAGGCCCTGCAGAATCTTCCTAGAGTTGCTTATACATTTCACACAATGGCGATACTCCCGTTTCAAAATCCGAACCCTCCCATTTCCCCCTAATGTCCAACTAAAAAAAACACTCCCAAGTTCTTCTTGCAAAAAGAAAAGGTGAATTTCGCGATGGTCAATTAGTCGATGTCTTCTAGTTTCCTCGCGTCTCGCATTTGATATTTCATTCCTTGTCAATTCATGCACAGGAAGTTGGTTTTACTTCCGAAGCGTAATCAATTAAAGATTACTCAAATAGATTTTTCCAGCTAATGGAAGGTACAATGACGAATCGCTCCAATCTGTACGTTTTTGTCCCTAGTTTTAGTACAGTGTAATACATTCTGAACTTCCCTCGAAGCCGTATATAAGAGCAGTTCGAAATCAGCGCAAATAATATTCGCCGACTCGAAGCAAAAGTGAGACACCGAGTGCGCTGTTTTTCGCCTAGTTTTTCCCTCCAAACCATTTATTATTCACGGTTTAAGCCTGAGCCGAAATCCGAAGCTACCTTTTGCGGAGCAGATGAGGGATAATCGAGCCCAAGCTTCGCTCAGAAGCTCGTTACAACTTTCCACGCGTTTGCGGCAAACAAGGCCAACTCATCTGTCCGTGATGCGATCAGCTGAAATGCGAGTGTCGTCGGTTCTTTTTCCCACGAAACACGAGTTTTCTTCCATGGGGGCTAATTTAGCTCATCAACAGATGATCTCTGTTCGCTTAACCTGTTCAGACTGCGGTTGCTGCTGGGAGGATCGAGGAGTCAAATGACTGGTTCCTTTTTGAGGCAAATCCTGTGCTGTGAAACACAAGATCGGCTTTGTCTGGTGTCCTTTGTAATAGGTGGTCCAAATTGGGGATTTTCGGACTGCAGAACTTCCTGGGAATTTAAACAAAACAAGAAAGGCATTGTGCGATTATTTAAAAAGTCCAAGGTTTGCCTTCAAGCATGGAAATTTATTTCGGAAACATGTGGAGTCTGTAGCGCGACCATTTTCAGAGCACATCTCAGAAAAGAAAATTCAATATTTTCTTGGAACTTTTGTTCTTCTATTTTCAGGTAATATACTTTATTTTTAGTTAGGAAATATGAGGAGTGTCTGATTTCAGAGCGCATCTCAGAAAAAAATTTCTATATTCTCTTGGAACTTTTTTTCTTCTACTTTTAGTTAATTTTCCATTATTTCAACAACATAAACTGTTCAGGCCTCTCTGTGGAAGAATTGAGTCCGCATGTAAATGATGCTCAGCTTGGCAGTTTTTATTCCGCACATAACTTGAAATTGGCACTTCTGAACCTGGAGTTTCACTTGAAACCACTATGCTTGACTCATTTGAGAAATTCCTGGCGATTTTCGGGTTCACATTTTCTTGGTAACTCAGGAACCATGTGGAAAATAGTCAACGATTATTTGAAATTTAGCATAAAAGGGATGATGGGGTCCCTTCGGTTCCTAGCAGTCTTTTTCTTTACTCAGTGGAAACGAAATTGGTTGATTGACAGATTTAAAAAAAAAACGGGAATGATCGAGAAATTTCCTTGAGATGATCTGATTTTCTGAACTACTGTATCATGATTATTATCCACAAATTGTGTGCAAAAACTGGGGCCACTGAGGAAATTATGTGTACCACTCGAACAATATGAAAGTTCTAACGATTTAATGAAATTAGTATTTGATCGAGAATCCCCATAATAATCTTACATTTAATTTTGAAGCCAATGCGTGTGGAATATGATTTTTATGCCGCTAATTTGATATCACAAGGGCTGCCAATATTACATTGCGCCATTGAAAATTTTAATAATTTTAAATTACTGATCGTCCTAGAAAGCGGATATACGATTTCTACTCGGAAAATTGTTGATTTATAAATTTGTCACTTCAGTGAAAACCTTCGGAATTTCGGTAACGCGGGATTTCCGAAGAAACAAATAAGCAGCCGAGAACTCAAGATGAATGTTTGAAGATTTCCACGAGAAGTGTCAAGTAATAACACCGGAATGAGTGCCCGTGTGTTCTCCCGAGGAAAAACAGCCGTTCATTAGCATCTGTTCCCTATTTGCTAAATAAGAAGAAGTCCTTTTCCTTCTCTCTATACTGTATATGCTGTTACACGTTTTCTCTTTTCCTCTGATGATGGCATGGTTCCGCGGTAGACAGAGAGAAATGAAGTTCGTTGGGACCCTCGTCGGGGACACTTGACACCCCAGGGCGCGGATTCACGCAACCCGTCCCGGTTCATCGAGTGGCGGCAGTTAAAACCCCATGCCTTTTGTCGTCGTCGTGTCAACGTATTACCCCGCAACCCGTTCCTTCGTTTTTTCCCACAACACGAGAACCCGCCGAGTGTTGTCAAGTTTCACCTGCTTTGGCTGCCTCGCAAAACTTATTGTGGGCTGAAAACATACAACGCGTTTTTCAACGAGGCAACAAATCCGAGACTCGAAAATTCCGTCGCAGAAAAATCCTCTTCATTCTCACGCTCTATTTTTAACGAAATGTTTTGGCACCCTAATAAATTTTCCAAATTAGAAATTCTTTCGCGGATTCACGGCAATGGACACAAATATATCTAAATAAACAGCGACTGGTTGCTTTTACCAAAACGTGACTAAAACCATGATCTTCTTCAAAAAATATTCATGATTGGAAACAAGCTGTTGTGCAGACTCGGAAACGTTTTGTCCGGGAAAACTTTTATATTTTGACAAAAATGATCATTTAAGTACATTATATTACTGCTAAACGACAAATTGAAAATCTAGATGCAATTCATTTATGCATAGAATATTTATTTTTACTTTGAGGCGCCATTTTATTTGGGTTTTACGGAACGCGTATAAGAAAATTATAATATTGTATCTGCTGCTATGATTTAAAGATATTTTTTTACTAAAGCAAGAGAATAATTCATCATAAGTGTAAGAAATGATATAGACGTAGTCTAACAGAATCAAAACAACCAAATTCAGCAAGTTTGAACCGAAATCTATCATGTGAAAAATTAGAAGATTCAGTGAAACCTGGAAGACTTCAAAAAGTCATCAAAAATCGGAACGCATTTCGAAAAAAGTACTCAGCTGCAAAATAATCCCACGAATTCTACGCAGTGGAAACGTTTACTGGAATCTTCTGGTAATAAAGAATGAGGAATCATTAAAAATTTCAATTTCGCAATCGATTTTTGGCAGTCCTTATACCAAAGCAGCCTATACACGAGTAAATCGTATTCAACACGCATTGGCCTGAAAATTCATTGGAAGATAATGGAAATTCTTCGAATAAATACTAAATGATCGAGAAAAATTCAGTTATATAGCTTCGCCATTTTAGTTGGCAACCTTTTCAACTGCCAGCTTCCTCTGTTTAACGAGCGCAAAATAAGAGATTTTTAAAAGCTTTCGCCCGTGGAGGGTCAAGAAGTTGACGAGGAGTAGGGGTTAAGTTGGGATCGGGTTCCCGCGACAGGGCCAATATCCAACACTTCTGAACGGTACCCGCGGTACAAGGGGTTCCACTGTCTTTGTGACAGGTGATACCCCGACCGACTCGTCAGGAAATATGGGTGCGCATAACACCGCGTCTTGTGCACGAATTAACCGCGTCTTCCGCGTGTCTCTTTTCTTGGCGATGCTGAGGGAAACTTTCTTTCAGCCAGAAGTTGGAACTTGGAACTCCAAAAGGAATGGCAAAAAGCTAGAAAAATAAATTTGAATGACGGAGTTGTTGAAAGGCAGATTTGCGAATTCAACACGGTATTTGGGATAGTTCAAAAATATTTTTATGAATTCTTGTTTATTATTTGACAATGTTGTCGAAGTCAAGCAGATAAATTCTAAATGATGGGACAAATAATTTGATCGATGTTTGCTTGAAACAAAGCAATCATTCATGTATAAAGATTACCCCGTGCAAATTAAGCGAATAATATATTCCTTCATATATAGAAGCGACAAGATGAAAAACCTGCGTCAAGTATGAAATATGCAGATATTCGTTTCGGAAGTTCACTCACTTACTCTACTTCTGATCAAATTTACATATCTAGCCGTTTATTATAGATGTGTACGAAAAAAAAACCTGCCGTCCGGGAAAGTTTGGAAAGACATGTTTTAAATTGTTTATGTGAATTTAAAATAAACTAACAAAGAAGACATTTGGAATTCGTTCGTCAACAGCAATAACGAGACAATTGTGAAAACCAAAACAATAATGGTAATCGCCTATACTTTCATGTTGGTGGAAGGGTACCGGGTCATCCGCCAGTCGGTCAATTGACGGTCGCGCACCCGCTGGTCGTCAAGTCCCGGTCGGTCTAACCGCCAGCCAGGGCAGTCCTTGGCCTCGCCAATCCCCAGTCCACCAAATCGCGGTCCGGTCACCCAATTGTTGGGGCACCCAAACAATTGGGTGACAAGAATCATGCTGATTCTTTCTAGAATTTGGTGAGCATAATGGTATTCTACCATAGATTATTTTTTTTACAAAATTTCATCTTATAAAAATTTTCAATATTCTTGTCACCCGATTGTTCGGGTGCCCCGACAATCGGGTGACCAAACCGCAGTTTGGTGGGCTGGGGATTGACGGGGCCAAGAACTGCCCTGGCTGGCGGTTGGACCGACCGGCGCTTGATGACCGGCAGGTGCGCGACCGTGAATTGACCGACCGGCGGCTGACCGGACACGGGTGGAAGGATATCTAATTGTTGATTTTAAAACAATTTTGAGATCCGAATGAGCAATCAAGTTTGTCTGTATTTTTCATTTTCGTTGTTCTGGAAATTGTTAACATTTTTAGTGATTCTTCAGATATGGGTTCATATTTTTCGAGTTTCAAGTATCCGTGATTCAAACTGGATACATGCTAAGGCACACACATATTCGGGCCCCACTGTAGCTATTTTTCAAAGGAGTTTCAAAATATCGCGTCGGTTCAGAAATGTTTGAATAAACGTGCTCATTCATCAAGGATTTAAAAAAACAAATGTCAATGTGCAGACAAATGCGTGATCAATTTAGCCTTAATATTTTGAATTTTTCTGATTTCCTTAATTATTTATTTTGAATTATTCTCCATGTATGTTGAGAGTTGGCACAGATTTTTTAGATTTCAATTATCCCTGAGTCAAAATATTTACATAATGCAGAGGCATCCACACGTTTGAGACTGCAGCTTTTTTCCATTTTGTTTTTTTGTTTGTTTTTTATTGTTGTTGAAGGAGTTGCAAACCTTTATACTTTCGTTCAGAAACAACCGAATAAAAGTGATCATGCACGAAGGTGGATGATGCTTCCATGCGAGCAATGAAAGCAAGACCAAAGTATGGACCATTAGTCTACGACCGAGGAAAAGAAACTCCCCAGAAAGAGGGCATAATAAACGGGATACAGAATGGAGGAAAAGCCACAGGTCTCAGTTCACTCGCAAATCACTGTTGTTTGCAGTGGCTCATGCAGCATAGTGCAGAGCATCCCCAGCCGATTGGCAATTCCGCGCTGAAATGCCCGCGCGTCAATAATTCAGCACACTGTTTGCAGTCGCGAAGTATGCTGTCCGCAACGTCATCTTGTCGGAAAATTGAGGCTATCAAACTGCTCCACGAACCCTGGGGAACTGTTCCATACAGCCCCTAGGTTTGTTCTTAAAGTTATCTGAAAGATTCTGCTTTCCCCAAAATCTAGGAAGAATTTTTTTTGGAAGCTTCATATTATTGTTTCAAATTCCGCAATTAAGTCGCAAGCGTTGCCAGAGTGATTATATTTATTATGCTTTGACGATTCGTCTCTAAGTCAAGTTTATCACAAGACCAGATTCAATATACTGTAGCACCTCAAGATTTACCACATCGATGTTACAATATCTCTGTTGGTTCCTTGTGTAGCAAAATTGCTTAATTTTCAATATTAGTGCAGTGCCTAAAATTATTTTTTCGTAGCCTAAAATCAAAAATTTCAGTTGATTATATCGTAGAAAAAACCGTGATTATAAAGACGAAAATGGTGGCAAATAATTTTAAAAATCTAGCAGTAGTATTGTATATAATCACTTATAGAAAAATTAATAACGAATATTTTTTTCTGTCACTCACAATGCTGAAATGCGTAAATACAGTCGGAAATTGGGTATACAAGTACTGTACCAACACCAGTTTCTTTTTTATTGGCAGGTATGAACTGCATCAGCCCTATAACTAAATATATAGTGTACTAAAATTCACAATCAGGGGTTTTCCCCAAAACTTCGAGTGTTCGTGACATTCGTGAAGTTGCTTGATTGCTTCGTATTTTTGCAATATTCGGTCTGGATGGGCAACTCCCCTTCTCTAATATTCTTTGTCTTCGAACCACACCATGCATAAATGTTTTGAAAATTTTGTAACTTTTTCAAACGCAATAATCGTACTTTTTTGGTAGAGTGCACAGTTGAAAAATCTTGAATTTGAAAAATCCAATGGAATGATACACGGTTGGGGTCTCGCAATTTGACCTCCAACAATTTGACCATCCCGCAATTTGACGGTTGAATTTGCAGGGAGGTTAACTTGCAATTCGACCCTCGCCCCGTCATTCAACCAGCTTTTTTCCATTTTTTTGCATTTTAAAAATTCTATTTTGAATTTGATGGAGTTTCTTGCAATTTGACCCTAATTTGGCAACGGATTAGGGTCAAATTGCGAGGTACCACGTGTATTTTATTACTGTCATGAGTCAACACAACATCAATTAATGTGGTGATTATGAGACAATTACTGTACATTCATGATTAGATTTTGCAGATACTGTGGTTGGTAACCCGTCCTGGGAAGTATAATGGTCAAATGTCATTGATTAGGGTTGAATTTCGAGGCACCACCTGTATTGTGTTATTGTCATGAGTCAACGCAATATCAGATAATGCGGTGATCATGAGATAAAAACTGTACATCCAAGGTTGGATTTTGCAGATACTGTACTGTGGTTGGTAACCCCGCCCTGGAAAACATGTCAGAATTCGCAGAGGGGAAGAAGCTAGAAGAAATTGAAGTAGCATAGCAGTGTGAATATTTGAAGCGGGACCCGCGTTCCGTGTTCGTCCTGTCCGCAGGGAATTTCGGCGGGCTCGATTGACCGCCTAATCGAGCCCGGCCGTCCGTTTATTGCCTGCTAATAAATTTTGCAACGCTGCTTGTTCCATTCCCCCAGGCAATTATTGCCGTGTTGATGCCAAATCGACGCAATCTCGGCAAACACCCTTTGGAAGCTAGTCTCGCGTGTTGTTTGCGCTGATAATTGCCTCTCGAGCGACGATGAAGACCAGCACTGCTGGCACGGAATATGGAACAGCACTGAATCGACAAAAAGGCGCAATTTTTTCCCACACTTCTACTCTGGTGTAAACCGTTTTTTTTTTCCTATCAGCAAATTTCATCGTGACGAACTGAACCATTTATGAGAAGAACCAATTAACGTGCTCGGGATTATTTGCGGGAGATTAATCCTGCGATGTAATGAAAGTGGTTTCAGGATTTAAAATGTTCCCGAAATGCCATTTTATGAGTTATTCAAGCATAATGTCAACCAGCTTTCGGAAATTTTCAAGCAAGTTTAATCGAATATTTTAACTTGAAAATATCCTGAATCTTCATAATGAAAGCAAACGAGTAACTTTATTCAAATTTCAGACAAATTATATTACCTTATTCGAATTTGGTCATCGCTGTGAGCTTGAATTCTAGGTGTTTTCATTGAATTTGAGTTTAGTTAGTACAGTATTTTCTCTTACATTGCTGCAGTAACTTGAAATTGCTCTCAGGTCAATCGTACTCAAGTGACGATTTCGTGGAAGACTTGAAGCTGTCTGTTGAATTCACAGTTACCCCAAATGATTTAAAACTTGCTTATTCCTCAAGGTTTCGGAAATAACGACCAATTCCCTCTTCGAATTGATTTATCGGCAATATTCATAAAGCTGATATACATTACATACCAAATGTAATAGTTTCCGCTAAACTTCAAATTTATATAAAAGACGTTTACGGGTAAAATTCAAGATATTTCTCGGCAAACATTGACTTGTTGCAAGTCTTATCATTGATACATTTGGAGACTAGAAAACTTCACGTTTCTGACAACACATTTGTGGCATCACTTTTTTTTATGCGAAAAAACTCCCTTTTGTTGAACAAAAATGTCATTTTCAATAGAGTAACCTGTTGTTTTTTTAATACAAAAACTCGTCCATCATAATTTACAGAGATTCAGTCATCTCAAATTGTTGAATAATGATCTGCAACATGAAAGGATCACTGACGGCGCCGTCTCGGTTGACAAAATATAACCTAGATTGAAGGCGCTCTGGATCGCTGTTGCAACTCACATTAAATGCAAAAATAAAATTGAAAAAATATATATAAAACGCATTGAATCTCGAGTGCGACAGAAACCAGGGCACACGTGTCATTTACTCGTCGCACCCGTTGAATGAGATCTTGGCAGCGAATTAGCCACTCATTTGCTGACTCGTCACCGTTTTCCCGACGTCAGCAAAATGCCACGGTCTGATTTTCATATCACACTCGATGACCTCGATTTCGCACTTGAACCATCGTCGCAAACGCACGCATTAATGTTTTCAACGGGTGCTCTGACGATAAACATGTCGAGCCCCAGCACAGAAGGAAACGTCAGAAAAACGAAATGAAAGAAAAATATAAATTGAGGCGGAAACTTTGTGGATTTAATTTCACCGACAGCGCAGCAGAATGACTGTCGGCATTTCTCCAATTAGTTTCAGAATCCAGCTTCTTTTCTGCTCATCTGCTTCATCTTTTGCATTCGAAGGCATCTGTTTCAACAAACCGCTTGACAGGGCCGATCTTTTTCTCTGGCTGCTGTCACTATCCTTCAAAACCAAAAAACGTTGCTGAATAAAGTTTGTGACACATTTCGCAAAAACAAATATAATGTGAATCATACAAAAATTTCAATCGGCTGCTGAGAAAATTGGTAGATCACTTTTTTGCGAGAAAAACTGGCGTGGAAAACAGTTCCTGGCGAAATATGATGTCAGCAAGCTAAATATTGCTCTTGTGTGCGCATCATCCGTTCGAGTTTCAAATGCCTTTGAAGCATGGAACGTTCATATTTCATCCCATTCACAGTTTCTTTGATTCATATTCAATCCGGTTTAGAGATAGTATAAAATTAATCACGTGTCAATTTTCTTTGCCTTATTGATCTGATGTGAATTATCTTTTTTAGTCATGCACGAAATACATTCAAACCCTGTTGATGAGACAACCTGAACAAGTTGCCTCCCTTGATAACCAATAATTTATTTATTTAAAAATTTTAAAAACTTCCCTCGTGATGGAAGCATTGGATATCCCATTAAAACGCCATCTAAATACCACCAGAATTGTTGACAATAACTCAAAGATGCTCCTGCCGATTGATTTTGTCTTTGTTAGTCTACCAGCAGTAAGATTCAAGTTTCCGCAGGAGTTCTCCATAGAAAAAAAAACCATTGCGATGATGACCCTCAATTTTTTCTTCGGAACATTAGATAGATATAATTTATGCTTCCCAGTGTCATTTGGATTTTTTATTTAGAATTTTGTTTTCTAGTCTACATTACTATATTTTCGTACTATATTTTAGCTTTCTGATGACGCACCAACACCCCTTACAACCACCAACACGTACCCTGTTGAACTGCCACAAACCTCGCGAACGAATGGGTGTCAGCTTTTTGAGGTTTGAATGTAAACCCTTTAATTTCTTCGCTTTTATCACGAGAAAACTTCGCCCTTCAAACGATCTAAAACTATTTCAGAAAGTTCAAAATAATAATAATGAGAGATAAAACTTCCTATACTTTCAGGTATGACGATATGCCACAATCGAAAAGGTGTACTCTGAATTTGGACCGCAGTATGCTGTTCATTCTCCAATGACTTGAATCAGTTTGCTGCAAAACATGATGGATGAAAAATTTGCTCAGCATCTGCAACGTACGCTAACCAAGTTGACGGCCGACATCGAAATGACAAAACCCCAGCTTGAGTCCCGTTCCAATCGGCGTATTTCCCACGACCTTTCCAGAGTGGAGGGGTTTTTCCGACCAAAACCTGCTGTGGGTAAAAAAAAAATAAAAATTTAAGTAAAATATAAAAAGGGGGGATGAACCATAACTAGTCGTCGTTGTCGGTGAGATCCGGTGGCTGAAAGGGACGCCGTCGCTGCGTCACTCGTCGCTTCCTTCGCCTTTCGGTCGGAATTCAAGCAGCAAAGCAAAATGAGCGACCTCATCAACGCGTCGACACTCAACTCTGCGGAACGACGACGATTCTGTTACTTATTGCCTGCTGCTCCATCCCCCCCTTTGGCCAGCCCTTTTTTTTCTTCTTCAAACAGAAAAGAAATACTCTCCTCTCTGCTGTCAACCTAATTTGTAAACCGCGGAAAAATTGAGTTCCAGGACAGCATGAAAGAAAAAAAAAAAGGCAAACCTCAGGCATGCACCCCCCTTTAAGCAGGATCCGACATTCTGGGAACCTGCTTGTCGGAATGCGCTTCTTTTATGCATGACTGGATAGCAATAAATAAGCAAAATTTTCTCTGTTTTTATCCTCATTTCTCCAACTGACAATTCTCCAGCAAGATTTACATTTCGAAGTTGGCATAATGCATGATTCCTGATTTCTCTTGTCCTTATCGCGTGCAATTATTACGCAGACTTTTTTTTTATTTAACGCCGCAATTCAAGTTTAAATTAAATTTTTCATATTCCTCGCAAACATGGAAAATTTGTGTGGCTAAAATGTTAGCGTTTCACGCATTCAAGAGCACTTGGATTTTTCTCAAATGTGACGAGGATATTTGTTACGATCGAGGTCTTTCTGAAAATCATGTTATCCCGAATTGGTTCCACTACGAGACAAAAATCTGCAGGTAGAATTGTTTCGTCTTCAAATTTCGAGTTACACTGTGGATAAATAGGACGCACTTCATGTCTAGAATAGGCCGCAATAATAGCATTGTTTAGTCTTGTTATCCAAAAACTATTTTACGAAAGTTGTTGATCAACGATGATCAGTCGTTGATGACTCTTTCTATTAATTAAAGGAAAAGGGGATCGGAG
>CAJPEX010003279.1:15623-30267 GCA_905338405.1 Notodromas monacha | reverse complement strand
TTAGATTAATTTTTTAATCTACTAAATTTTTTCCGAATAAATTTATTCCAAGCGTGAGCTTTGTGCATCGATATACTGTTCACGTAAGGTATTGTAAAATACTTTCTTCGAAAATTTGCTCGCATTTTTGAACATCTTTCTAGCCGTGAAGGAGAATTTTTAATTAGCTCGAGTTTGGGTCTTCTTTCATTTTTCAGAAATAATTTTGTTAAAATTTGCAGGGGCAATTTTGTTCTAATACGTCGTGAAATAAAAGTCATTACCGGATAATAATATGGTTTTACCACCGCAATCCGAGTTTTCAGTCTTTCCCGAGTGTCAGTATCGTGCATATTTGTGACACAGTGCTGTCAATTTTTCTCGGGTAATCCTGACTTGAATTGTTGAATTTTCAGGTCCTTGGCTGTTTCGTTGACTGACTTCGAAGACAAGATGAACCTGGAGATGGAACGGAATGCGATATTGGAGGTTGAACTGGGTGAAAAGGATCGATTATCAGAAATGGTCCAGCGGCTGAAGGACGAAGTCAGAGGTGAAAAGATTTCCCATGTTTATTGGAGGACATGAATACAGGATTATAAATTGAAAAACGGCAAATATTATAGAGATATTCGAGACAGTTCGGAAATTTTCGAATTTTCCGAATAGCTTTTCGAATTTCAAGCCTCGTGAGTTTGTGGCGCATAAATAAAAAAAAAAAAAGATTTCGCAACGTCGTGTTATGTTGATTTAAGAGTTACAGCCAACGTATGGCAAAAAGTTTCTAGAAATATTTTGGATTAAATAGCCGTCCGTAGTTCTAAAAAAAATTATGGATTTTCAGAATTTTTGTGAAAATATTTTACCCCCATTATTTCCCTCCGATGTACTGTTTTCCGTCGCCCATGGAATTTTTGAAATCTTGAAATTTAAAATGTTTTCGATTGCAAGTTTTTGAAATGCGTCCCTCGTATACTTATACTGTAGATAGTTACGAGGGTTTCTTCAATTGTTTTGCCAACACCGTGATATTGCTCCGAAGGACCTTTTAGATACAATAAAATGTGAATTATTGGAGAAGGTCATCCGTCGACTTTAACTCGATGTTTTTTTTTCTTCTTAAATGCGTAAGAAATTTTCATCTTCAAAATTTGTCAGTCAAAACTGAGCACAGAATTGAGCTATTTTTTCCGAATTTCGGAATCAGCGTCCGGAGCAAATGTGGAATAAAGACGCAAACTTAAAACATACCTGCTCTAAATCAGCGACTAATTTTTGTTCTATTTTATCCCCAACTTCGACGGTTTTTTTTCCTATCGCTATTTGCAATTTTTTGGCAACCTCTCCCATTGAGCGTAACTAATTAAACGATTACAATGCTCAAAGAAATTATTATTTTGCACGAGGATTTTCTCTTATGCAGTATTCTGAGCGAGATTTTTAAATTATCGAATTGATTAGCGCTGCGACTCCCTGGAAACTTGATGGGTAAATTATTCTGAAATGCAGTGCTTATTCAACTTCAAACCTGAGTGCTATAAAATTGGAACTCAAACTGGGGAAGGATTATTACACCAGGAG
This sequence comes from Notodromas monacha, assembly GCA_905338405.1. Taxonomy (NCBI): domain Eukaryota; kingdom Metazoa; phylum Arthropoda; class Ostracoda; order Podocopida; family Cyprididae; genus Notodromas; species Notodromas monacha. The sequence continues at coordinate 28,707 of CAJPEX010003279.1, read as the reverse complement.
TATTGTACACCTGGTTAAATTATTTTGATCGTAGAAATATCTTACTCAGAGGGAGTGGAAAACTTGCGTGACGTCCGAGCTAAAACCTTCAATTACTGATGCAGTTGAAGAAATATTTCTAGTCTCGCGTTTCCGCGAAGACCTTGGAATTTGCAATTTTAAATCAATAAATATTAAATTCATAAAAATTAATGGAAAAGGATAAAAGCTTGAGGTGGTTTCGGAGACTTTCAAAAAATCCCCGGTGACGACTTGACGTTTTCAATCCGCCTCCTTCATATTTGACAAATTCGATGGAATATTTTGTCCGAGGCAGCTTTTGTACGGCATCTTCGACTGTGTGATATCTCGGTTTATTTCTGTGAAGGATAATTTTTACAGTTTAAATTGTAGTACAGTACTGTATACATTTTCAAGGCCAGGGTTCCAACCTTTTTTTTTTTTTTTACTCAATTTATGTTTAAGACTGAAAAGGAAAGTGAACAATGGAAGCCGAATGACTGACTGTTCTTCGAAAGTCCGAGCATTGTGAGGGATTTCTTGAGAAGTACTGCACTGAAAGTTGTAGAATCGATGTGTACATTGTTGAGGTTTCTCGAATGAGGAACTAACCACAGAAATCCCCTTCGTTTTACGTTAATGAGAGAACGTAAGGCTTTTTTTTTTTACAAGTTATTTTCAGAGTTTTCAAGTCAGCTTTTGGTGTAGGGGAAAAAAGGCTAGATTTTTCCAGCTCATCTTTTAAGCAGCTTTTTTTTTCGGTGATTTAACCAAGAACCGCTACCGGTAAATTCGTATCCTAATCTTCCAGCTTAAATCGAAATACTGTTCCCGTGTGTTCTTGTCAAACAATCAATGGAGGATTTACATGGAAAATCTTGAGGAAAGTTCCTCTCGGTTTTTGTCCGAGAAGACTGTGACAAATCTAGTTTTTGAAATTGTTCAGGTACTGCTTTTTCATAGTTCTGTTTCAGAAGGTTAAGTTGAGGATTTTGGCATTTTCAGTGCGAGGAATTCACACTTGTTCAGCTTCTTGAGCTTGTTTGTATGAATAGTATTTTGCATGTACAGTAAATTACAGTGAGACCCCAAGATGCGGACAGGGTGCATCAAGAGTGACCCTATTTTGAGTCTCATTTTCCCTTAGACTTACATTATATAATTTTTAATTGGTGTTTTATTGATAAAATACCATAATTCTATGAAAATAAAAATTGTCTCCCAATATAAACTGATTCAATCAATATATTTCAACATAATATGGACATTTGGGGAATTGAATACTGATACCTCTGTACAGTACATAGGAATGTTGGCATTCTCTTAAAAAAAAATAACATTCGAGTGAAAAAAGAGAAGGAAGTCACTCTATGCTGGAGGTAATTTTTTTAAATTAGCTGAATGGATGGTAAATTGGTGGGAGAAATGACCAAGAACTTTTCTTACATCAATTTTAGGGTTGGAAATATCTGTTTCTTCTAATTTGGCCTGAAACTTATTTGCAATTTTATCACAAAATGTCCCCATGTCGAGTCAGTGTCCTCATGTTGGGCATTTTTTTTATTAAATTTTATGGGAAAATAAGTGTCCCCATGTCGAATTGTTAATGTGATGAGGTGTCCGCATGTGGGGGTCTCACTGTATAATTATTGTATTATATATTCGGTTATATAATTATATACAGTAGTTATATAATTATAAAATGTATAATTTATTGGATATAATTTTATTCAGAAAATTCAATTTTTCAACATATCATCCGAATATAGTTACAGTATTTCCGGACTCCACATAAATCAAGTTTCTAGATTATCTAGAAGAATGATTCTTGATAAATACAGTAGTAATCGATGTTGTTTCGCTTCCTGAGACACAAATATGAGGAATAACAATGAAGAATATAAAATAATTTTCTTCTCTTCAGAAAATTATGCTGCGGTTTATATTTGCCGCCACAATTTAAATCCTAGAGTAGTAGTAATGATCAAATTTTCAGGCAGTCTTTTATCCTAAACCAGTGATGTCAAATTCAGATGCGGCCTGGGACCACATTAATACAATTGTTTGGCCTAGAACCACATAGCAGAGGTGGAAAGTCCTTCAAATTTTCATATTGTATTCAGTTCTCTGTATTGAATCACAAGCATAGCCATATAGCAATTTTAATGGGTGAAGTAACATTTTGAATTTTTAAATTAATCGTCTGAAATATATTTTGAATAGTGACACCTGCCGCCTTAAAATCATAGGGAAGGGATATCGGGGTAAAATGAAGAGTATCTGTGGGCCAGATCCGGCCCGCGGGCTGTGTGTTGGGGCAAGTAGCATTGTCCCAAACACCAAGGTCTGCAGTCAATTTTTCTTTGTCTTGTTTTGCAAAAACATTATCTTATGCGAAACCGTCTGTTGGCCGGCGTATCGCTGAATTGACTGAATCATGTCGGCTCTTTTGTGTGTTGTTTTCTTCAGACTTGAGATCCGAGCTGCAAGTGAAGGCGACCGGGAACGAAACGGAACGAAAGCCGCCGTTTTCGCCGACCGGGGTGCGATGCGTGTGCGGCGCCATGCAGCCGACGACCGCCACGCAAGAGACCAAGTTGCCGAAGCCGCTCCTGAGTCAAGACATTGCGCGGATGAACGGGAAGCTGCCGGAACCGGACACCGCACCCACGAAAGGCACTCACATGCTCTCTTACTTAATTTCAGTCTAACTATTTTGTTTCTTCTTTTTTTTTGCATTATCCCGAGGGTTTTCTTTCTTCTTGCGCGTTTGTGATCTCAAAAACTCTTCTGTGTCCTTTTTTTTTTTCTTCTTTTGTCCTGTGTTTTCATTTATCCCAGTCTGGATTTGGAACGAACACGAACATCCTGATGATGACTTTTGAATGATAATAATTGCATTTGTGAATCTGCGAGGAAATTCGGCGTCAAGAGGTTTCCTGAGTGAATTCAAAAATGCTTTTCTCGTCACTATTAATTGCTAATAATTACGACACTATTATTACTCGTCCTCAGTGAACTCGACTTACCATGTGGTTGAGCGAACGTCGAGAAGAATTGGTTCTTTTCGATTCAAGGCATGTTTGTCTACGAATCCAATTTTTGTCGTCATTGCACAGATGTCGCTCGAATGTTGTCGCATTATTTTGTTAGGTCTGCGTTTCGTTAGGATTTTTGAAGAGTTGCGTTAGGAAAATGGAGATGACTTATTCTTTGGTCTTTACGTATGGCCAAATAACTGATTCAATCGACGTTTGTTTTTTGATGGAAATTATAAAAAACTAATGTAAAAATCATCATCCGTAGAATTAATGCCAGAGAAACTTCTATCTCAATTCCTGACGGTTTTAACTGATTTTCTTTTCTTTTGTACTGCATATGTGTCTCCAGGTTTTGGATGACGTTAACTCAGGTCAAAATGTTTTCCGTCAGGTCAGTGATTCACCTGATTCCAGAAAGCGATGTCCGACGTTGAAGTGAAATGAGCCGACGTAATTTCGGAAATTTTCATCGACCAAACAAGTTACTGTACTTCCTTGTTTTTGGTGTTTTCGTTTTGTTTTTCATTTAACAAACAACCAAAAAACAGCTGTGGGGACTTTTGCACATCTTGACCTTCCCCTCGGTTTTATTGATCAATATCGTGTTCTACGTTCATAATATAATATTCTTGCGGTTGTGCGATAAGTTGCTCCTTTCATGCTGGGGGATACCAGTCTGTTTTTATGAACTGAGTCTCGTTTGATCGATGGTTTGTCGATTTTTTTTTCATCATTTTGCTTATTCTCGTTTGTGTTTTGCAGGCTTGGGTAACGTGACATCGAACGGGTTGCTGACGCCGTCCGCAAGAATATCTGCGCTGAACATCGTTGGCGACCTTCTACGAAAAGTCGGGGTGCGTGACCCAATCCATTCCGTCATTTCGAATTGCAATACACACGAGCATTGATTTTTTTTTTTACATTGGAATTTTTTGAGAATGTTACCAGTTTTTTTATAGCTCCGAGAACACAGATCATAAAATTCGGAGTCATGATGAATTAGAAAACAAAAGTACAATATGATCTTTCTTTCTTTCTCCGAGATCACGTCGGAAAAAGTATTTGAAAGTCTGATGCAGATATTCTCGTTCACGATTTTTGTGTCTCTCGGTTCATTTCTGACCTTGATCTTTTCTGACGTGGAGCTTTTATCGTGCAAAATTTAATATTGACGTCCTGAAACTTGAATGTAAAGTATGTGCTTTCGCCGAAGAACGTTTAAAATTCATCAAAGAGCAAAACAATCCACCGCAAAAAAACGATGGCTTTTTTTTACTGAAGTCGGAAAACTGTTTGAAAGTCTCTATTGCAGATGTTCTCGTATATGATTTTTATTCTTCTGCAGTTCAGTTTATTTCAGACTTCTTGATATTTTTGGGTGCTTAGCGTTTATGGCAACGTCCTAAAAATTAAATTTACGGTGTTTTGCTGATCGCACAATGAACTAATCACATTTAAACTTGACGGAAGAGCAAATCGAAACAGATAAAGTACTTGATTTTTTTTTCATATCAAGGAATTAGAAGCATGTAGTAGGAGTTGTTTTTTTTTAGCCTGATTGAATTCTGACGTTTAATCTGTAGTGATTTTGTGTAGAATCTTTTTTTTTATTGTGTAGATGGAGATTTATTTTCTACAGTTGCATTTTAGTAATGAGATTGGAGACTCGTTTTGTAGGTTTCGCGTTGCGAGGCCTGTGGGAAGTTCCGTTGTGCCTGTGATTTGCCGTTGGAGCAGACCGTGGGGTTTGAAAAGCGATGCCAGCCGAATCGGAGGTCGTTTTTCCGAAGATAGCACTTCGCATGAACAGAAAACAATTCGCCCATTTTTCCTGCGAAAAAGGCTGTGAATGAAAAAAAAAGAGAGAGAGAGAGAAAGCAAAAGAAAAAAAGTACTCCTTCACACCTCTTTCCTGTTCTTCCTGTACGCACGAAAACACCGATATCTTCTGCATCTGCCGGATGAGACGATACTACTTCACACAAATGTGCGCAAAATATTTTCCCCGTTTCCCTCACTCAGTGCGTCCTTCTCTCTTCTCCAATGGGTGCTTTGTGTTTTCTTTTTCTTTTCGCCGATTTTCAACGCACTGTGACGTGGACAAAATGAGCGTGTTCCGAAACAGCGCGTGTGCGAAAGAGCGACTGCTTAAAGGAGTACTGAAGAGCCTTCGTACTTGAAAATTTAACGCTGTCTGTTAGGTTAGGCTAGGATAATTTATTCTGAAGCTATTCAGATGGATGTATTTTTATGATTGAAATTAATTGTGCAGTTTATGAATGGATTCAATTTCGACCGCTAATCTATTTTCCTGCACATGAAAAATCCCTTCATCAGTTGTTGAGAAGAAAATAAGTAGTTGGCGCGAAAGTTGAGTAAATTTAATTAAATTGATAACCTGACCCTGTGTCTGTTATAAAAAAAATTTTATTTCATAGCGAAGTCAAAAAACTACAAGAAGATTTGCACTGAATTTATTGCAATGGGATTTTATTAGCATAACCAGTACTTCAAATATATTTGCGAGGAATATTAACAAAAAGTATTGAACTGATTATCTTGTTATGAAGAAATGGTATTTTTATACTGAAGGGATTTCGTTGTAATTTTTAGTAAATTTTATATTCTCTTTTGGACTTGCATATCTTTTGTCATTTGCGTTTATTTATTTTCATTTTTGGACACGCGCAGTTTTGGAACCCTCTAACATGCACCCTCACATCTATGCACTACTTTTATTTTTATTTTGGTGGTGACTAACATTTGAAGTACTGTACAGTATTTTAGTTTCTCACAGTTGCTGTCTATTTTCGCTGGTGTGGTTTTGGAGATACCGATAAAAGCGGGCTGTCATCAGCTGAGTGGTTTTATTTTCCTTCGCGCAGTTGCTCATTTTATTTTTATTTCATTTCAGTGCATCTTTTAGAAAACCTGTTTCGGATAATTAGTGGTTGCAGTTTTGGTTTATACTTAGTGAGCGCGTGTAAGGAATTCCTGAGAAGTAGGAGATTCTATGATGAATGCGAAAGGATTTTTTTTCTGTATCCTAATGATCTTGTTTGAGTTCTCTGGAATACTTGCGAATCAACTGCCGCATGTTGTTGGAAAAGTGAAAGGTATCTCAATTAGGAATCATTTGGTAAATTATACATCCATCTGTGTTGTACTTTCTCGTGAACCGCTTTCGTTGGAAAAATGCGTTTCTAATTTTTTTACTCAATTATTCTTCGAAACTTGAGTTCACGATTATTGTGCGGTACGGTATAGGCTGTGGGTTGTATTTTAGCGGGGAAACGTGCGAATGAAAGACTCGCTTTTTTAAGCAAAAACCCACAATCTCGAATCCATTTGGTAGTGAATACATTTTCGCCCATTTGAATGATTCATTGGACCAATAAAAAATTCCTTCCGTAACTTCTTATATTAATCAAAACTCAAGTGGGATCCGAGATAAAATGAAAAAAAAGAATAATTACAGATTATAACTGCAACTGTGAGAAAGTAACTGGCAAAGATTTCATCCATGTAATTTTTGTTGTTGCAAGTAAAGCTTTAAAGTATTGTGTGCAAGGTTAATTTTGCTTGAGGAGAATTCGCCGTAAGCTTCAGTTCGCAGTAATCTGTGTTCAGGTATATGTTGTACAGTACAATAGTTTCATTCACAAAATCCACACCATTTTTTTTTTTTAATTTTGAAGCATGTGAAAAATAGTTTCAAATTCTCCCGATTTTTTTTAGTGCTATTACTTGAAAATTTGTTGCGTCTTGAAATCGTGTGGGTGCGGTATTCATCTGTGTACGTTAGAACTCACGCGATCTAATGCGGTTTTTATTGTGTTGGTGGCATGCATGCGATTTTCTTTGAAATAATTTTGCTATTCGAAGTACAGTATTTGTGATTGTAAGTGACCGTGTTACTCTGGGAAAAACGAACTCCGATTCCGCTTATGGTATGGGTGCCTATGGCTTGTGTCTCACCCGCTCGGTGTTGCTGGACCAACTCGAATCGTATCCACTAATGACTCTCGTCGCCGTGTTAATCACGGGATGGAATTCTTCCCTTATCATGTCGAAGAAATCCTTTTGGAGATTTTTGTACCTTATTTTATTCACAGCGATGAGCACATTTGTGCCGAGTCGGAAATCATGAGAGATGAGTTAGCTCAGATCGAGGATCTCTTCCTCTTTTTTTCTTGGCGTCAAGAGCCCTTCTTCTCGATTACAGTTGAATCTCTGTAAGTCGAATTTCTAGGGACCAGGATACAAATTCGACTTAGTGAGGTTTTGATTTGTTTAGGTTTCCAGTTGAGGCGGAGAAGTGAAAAAAAGTGTGGAAAATCATAAATGAGGATATTCTGGGCCTAAACTTGCTCCTTGATGAGTTTACACCTTGCTGAACTTGGAGGCTGGGGTTCATTTGCTATATTTGTCTTTCAATTCCTTTCAAGATGCATCAGATTATTTGTTTTAATCATTTTCTCTTTTGTAGTTCAAGGAAATAATAGCCAGAAGGCCTTGGAAAACTTGACTTACAGAGATTTTGGAGAAAAAGACTTTGAGTGAGGGATGTTTTTAATGTATTGATTCTATGGGAATTCAGACAGGGACTTGCAAAAAATTTGACTTACAGAGGTTTTCCTGTATTTTCTGCAGTTGATAATTATAGAGCAGATTAATAATAGCAATTAAGATGAAATATCTCTACAACAAAATTGTTTGAGAGATAATTTTGTTATGCTATAATTCAGAGAATCCCATAACAGGGAAGATAACTTTATGGGAACAAAAATCTTTGTTATGTGGAGAAAATTGTTGTGGACAACATCATTGTAGAGAGAGTCCACCTGTAATGCAGTAACATCTTGTTAAAATGAATGTAAATTTTTTATAACAAATTATTTTACTGTATTTTGTATTCCTGCTCAACTGTCACAATGTGATTTCAATTTCTCAATAAATGGTATTTTGTTATTACAAAACATTTTCCTGATCCCAATGGCTCTGTTGTAATGATATCTTACTGTAATGGTAATGACTTCTTTGGGCTTTTACAAGAGTTCTTGTCTCATAGTAGAATCTCATAATAGCAAAGCCATTGATATCAGAAAAAGCTCTATTATAACAAAATATTTGTTGGGTAGAAATTTGAATAACGTGGTGGCTATTGCGCAAGGGACCTATAATCTGCAACATAAAATTTTATAATGGATTTTTTATTATAATAAAAACTTTCAATACAGTACTGAAATTCTAAAATTGTATGTTTTTTCCTGGCGTGGCTGCAAACCTCTGATATCTGAGCTTTCTCATTGCTTGTGATTTGCGACTCTATTTTGACGCCTCAACTTCCGAACTCCATTGTCTTCAGAATTTAGTTGAAACAAAGCTGATATTTCCCCCCAAACAATGTGATCCAGGAATCGGGATACTTCAAAAGTTTAATTGTGTCTTGAAAGGAATTCATTTGAGTATTGAAAGGATCCTCTTGGCCACTGTAAGATTAATCATAAGACTTGAAACCAGCGTCTTTGTCATCTGCTGTGGATTTTCTTTTAGTGTCACGTTTAAATGGACTAATTCTTGCCTGACTTGATAATCCAACATTTACAATGCAATTATCACTGACACACACAAAAATCTCAAGATCAGAGAATTTCTTCATGGGAACCTAGCTATCTGAATCTCAGGCATAGTTTAACTTTTTTTGTTACATTCAGAGAATTTTTTCGCATTTATAGAAAATCTGAGTTTGGAATGTCAACGGTGTTCTTTTCACAGTGATTTTTTGTGTTGCACTTTTAACTATGGTTTATCATCAGTTTTGAGCCTTGGGCGAAAATCAGAAGAGGAATTATATGCAGTATATCAAATTATCAAAAGTAAATACTGCACTTCTGGTATTTTTTTTCTGTAGTAGAGCTGCACATTTATGGGAGGTATATGATGGGGGCCAGAAAAAGTTGAGTTGAGTGTATGAAGAATTTTGTTGTGGATAGTCTTTTTTTTCTAGTGAAATCCGTATGACAATTAGACCTGTAATTCTAACTATTTTATAAAATGTTGAGGTTTCAACAACTCTTTTGTGAAATTACTATGAATTATTCACCGATGCTAAAATCTTAGTACGTGAATACGAACGTTCAAGCAGATCACGAAGTGGAGCTCAGAAGTTGAGGTACAGTATTAAGTGAACAGGCTAATCTGAAAATTCGCCTTCAATTTCGGAAAAATAATGAATAATCAAGTGTGTGTCAGATTGTTTTGTTTTGTGTGTTTTCTAGTTTCGTACTCGCTTCAATCGATAAATAGAAGCGAACGAGTTTCGTTATTTTGTAATTATGAATTTTTGAATTCTTTCAACAGGCTTTGGAGTCCAAATTGGCGTCTTGTAGGAGTTATTCCACCGACGTGGCGGGAAATCCGAGACTGCCCAGCAAGATAGATCCTCAAAGGTTTGTTCCAATCTGGTTTTGCAAATGTTGTTTTTGCTCCCACAAAATTGTCATTATACGGTACAGTATTATGCTCGTCATTGATTATGAACTGAAGCTGACATTTTCACGTTCAGCGGTTATTATAGTTGATCGCGAGTTGAAATTTGAGAAATGATTTATCTGGGTGATTCTCCAGGACACTGGTTTCTGTCAAGTCCAAATATCCTAATACAGTACAAGATAATATCTTCGCAATGAACCCTGATGCAACGATTTATTGATTACGACAAATTTGTATTTTATGTCCCTGTCCGAAAGCCGTTATGTTATTTGAACATATATTCTGGTACTGTGATTCAGATGGAAATATTTAAATCACGCAAAATCGACTTTTCACTGAATCTGGAAATTTTTCATGTCAGATTTTTAATACTGTTTATAATGCCATGATCTTTGAACGAATTCGTTGTAACCGTATTTACTTGAGTACCACTCCCACCTTTTTTTTCTCAAACTTGAGAGGAAAAGAGGGGAGGGTGTGCATCGTATTGGGCAGAACTGCATTTTTCAAAAAGTTTTATAACTTAAGGGTTGCAGCATTATACTTGATTCCAGTGGGAAACTTTGGACCAAGTTCAACATGAAAACTTCAGTTAAATGGAAAAAAATTGAAGATCAGTCGAATTCATGTATACTTTACAGTAAATTCAAATTTGGGTGTTCTTGTTTTTGAAATACAGTACTGTATTGTTGTTTTAGAGTAATGTCTTTAGAGGTGCACTAAATGGGGTGCACCTCTTACTTGGGATTTAGGATTTTATCAAGTTTTTCAACTGAAATACCCCGATGCGCGTGATACTCGAGTAAATGTGGTATTAAAAGTGCGTTGTGACAAAATTTTAATGGAACTGATGAACTGTACAAATGTTGTCATTGTTTTTTTTTTTCCCTCAGATTTGCAAAACGGATTCCTCGCGGAACGTCGTCTCCAAATGTGCAGAGTTTGGTGCGCGCAGGTTCTACCACGTCGTGATGGACTCTCTCTCTTGTCTTCTGAGCAGAGGTGTGGACGAATTCCCTGCGTACATGACTACTTACTACAAATACAAAACATTTCCTCCCCCCCCCCCCCCCCCCCCCCCCCCCCCCTATAACAAAATATTTGTTGGGTAGAAATTTGAATAACGTGGTGGCTATTGCGCAAGGGACCTATAATCTGCAACATAAAATTTTATAATGGATTTTTTATTATAATAAAAACTTTCAATACAGTACTGCAATTCTAAAATTGTATGTTTTTTCCTGGCGTGGCTGCAAACCACTGATATCTGAGCTATATCATTGCTTGTGACTTGCGACTCTATTTTGACGCCTCAACTTCCGAACTCCATTGTCTTCAGAATTTAGTTGAAACAAAGCTGATATCTTCTCCCAAACAATGTTACCCAGGAATCGGGATACTTCAGAAGTTTAATTGTGTTTTGAAAGGAATTCATTTGAGTATTGAAAGGATCCTCTTGGCCACTGTAAGTTTAATTATAAGACTTGAAACAAGCGTATTTTTCATCTGCTGTGGATTTTCTTTTAGTGTCACGTTTAAATGGACTAATTCTTGCCTGACTTGATAATCCAATCTTTACAATGCAATCGTCACTGACACACACAAAAATCTCAAGATCAGAGTATTTCTTCATTGGAACCTAGCTATCTGAATCTCAGGCATTGTTCAACTTGTTTTGTTACATTCAGAGAATTTTTTTGCATTTTTAGAAAATCTGAGTTTGGAATGTTAACGGTGTTCTTTTCACAGTGATTTTTTCTTGTGATGCACTTTTAACAATGGTCTATTATCGGTTTTGAACCTTGGTTGAAAATCATAAGAGTGAATTATCATATACAGTATATCAAATTATCAAAAGTATATACTGTACTTCTGGTATTTTTTTTCTGTTGTAGAGCTGCACATTTATGGGAGGTATATGATGGGGACCAGAAAAAGTTGAGTGTATGAAGAATTTTGTTCTGGGGAGTCTTCTTTTTTTCTAGTGAAATCCGTATGACAATTAGACCTGTGATTCTAACTATTTTATAAAATGTTGAGGTTTCAACAACTCTTTCGTGAAATTACTATGAATTATTCACCGATGCTAAAATCTTAGTACGTGAATACGAACGTTCAAGCAGATCACAAAGTGGAGCTCAGAAGTTGAGGTACAGTATTAAGTGAACAGGCTAATCTTAAAATTCGCCTTCAATTTCGGAAAAATAATGAATAATCAAGTGTGTGTCAGATTGTTTTGTTTTGTGTGTTTTCTAGTTTCGTACTCGCTTCAATCGATAAATAGAAGCGAACGAGTTTCGTTATTTTGTAATTATGAATTTTTGAATTCTTTCAACAGGCTTTGGAGTCCAAATTGGCGTCTTGTAGGAGTTATTCCACCGACGTGGCGGGGAATCCGAGACTGCCCAGCAAGATAGATCCTCAAAGGTTTGTTCCAATCTAGTTTTGCAAATGTTGTTTGTGCTCCTAAAATATTGTCATACGGTACAGTATTATGCATGTAATTTTTTATGAACTGAAGCTAACATTTTCACGTTCAGCGGCATAATTGAGCGGTTATTGTAGGTAATCGTGAGCTGAAATCGGAGTAATGATTTAATTGGGTGATCGTACCCAGGACACTGTTTTCTGCCAAGTCCAAGTATCCTAATACAGTACAAGATAATATCTTTGCAATGAACCCTGATGTAACTAATTGTTGATTACAACGAATTTGTATTTAAGTCTCTGTCCGAAAGCCGTTATGTTATTTGAACATATGTTCTGGTGCTGTTATTCTGATGGAAAATATTGAAATCACGCAAAAACGACTTTTCACAGAATCTGGAAATTTTTCATGTCAGATTTTTAATACTGTTTATAATGCCATGATCTTTGAACGAATTTGTTGTACCTGTAACCGTATTTACTTGAGTACCACTCCCACCTTTTTTTCTCAAACTTGAGAGGAAAAGAGGGGAGGGTGTGCATGGTATTGGGCAGAACTGCATTTTTCAAAAAGTTTTACTGTATAACTCAAGGGTTGCTTGATTCCAGTGGGAAACTTTGGACCAAGTTCAACATGAAAACTTCAGTTAAATGGAAAAAAATTGAAGGATCAGTCGAATTCATGTATACTGTATAGTAAATTCAAATTTGGGTGTTCTTGTTTTTGAAATACAGTACTGTATTGTTGTTTTAGAGTCACTAAATGGGGTGCACCTCTTACTTGGGATTTAGGATTTTATCAAGTTTTTCAACTGAAATGCCCCGATGCGCGTGATACTCGAGTAAATGTGGTATTAAAAGTGCGTTGTGACAAAATTTCAATGGAACTGATGAACTGTACAAATGTTGTCATTGTCTTTTTTTTCCCTCAGATTTGCAAAACGGATTCCTCGCGGAACGTCGTCTCCAAATGTGCAGAGTTTGGTGCGCGCAGGTTCTACCACGTCGTGATGGACTCTCTCTTGTCTTCTGAGCAGAGGTGTGGACGAATTCCCTGCGTACATGACTACTTACTACAAATACAAAACATTTCCCCCCCCCCCCCCCCCCCCCCCCCCCCC
>CAJPEX010003279.1:0-15604 GCA_905338405.1 Notodromas monacha | reverse complement strand
CTCTCTCTTGTCTTCTGAGCAGAGGTGTGGACGAATTCCCTGCGTACATGACTACTTACTACAAAAACAAAACATTTCCCCCCCCCCCCCCCCCCCCAACACCTCACACATGAGAAACATCTCACCTCTGTCCAAGTGAAGCCTCCGCATGCCCCTTCTTCCTTTCTTTTGTTGCGGTCGCTTATGTTTGGTTGGTTTTGTATTAGTTTTGTGGAACGATGGAAAAGAAAAAAGAAAAGGAAAACGCGGCGGGGATTTTTTGTTCGTTGTGTGACGAGAAGACGTGGATGAGGAGAAATTCAGTTTGAGTTGTTTTTTTTTTTTTTGGTAGAGAGTGTGTTGATGATGCTTTGGAGGCACTTGTGCTCACCGCCTTCGTGGCTCTCTGGAGAGTATAAGGCTGGGTGCCCGTGAGAAAAGAAGTTTTAATCGCCGCCGGCTGGCGTATTTGAGACCTCGGTTATTTTAATAGTGTTCTTGAAGTTTTGTTTAAACTGTCTGAATCCGTTTCCGTTGAACGTCTCTCGCCCTTTTATCTTACAACTTGACAGAAAAACGCTCCGCTACCCAAGTTGGAACTTAACAACAGTTTTGAGAACGATTAGTATTCTTTTAAGGAATTGCATAGGGCAGTGTTCCCCAACCAGTGCTCCGCATCTTCAATTTTTTGAAGACATTATAAACTACATAGCTGCTGCATCAGTTCTTCATTCTAGCAAAAAAGTGGGAACTCTTAAAATGTCTGCCGTAAAGTCTTTCAAGCCAAAAAATTTTGATTCTACAGCAATTTTAATAAAATTTGCCGGTCTGCAAAAATTTTTTGGGAAATTTGCTGGTCTGCAGAAAAGTTTTGGGAAATTTGCCAGTTTCGCAAAAATATTTCTGGAAATTTACTGGTCTGTGGGCCCAAAAAGTGAGGGAGAACATTGGCGAAGGGTAAACTTCAGAATGTCAGTAAGCAGAGGACAAAGATACTGTACTTCGCATGCCTTGAAGTGAGAACGTGAGTAAATTAGGTTCCTATGGCATTTCAGAAAGTGCGTTGATTAAGATGGTTAGTTTCAATTTCAAGAAATTCTATGATGCATCCAGTCTAAAATGAAGTTAGAGAGAAGTGATATTTTCCAACTTGGGTATCATAGTATGTTCTATTTCGAAGCAGCTTGAAAATCTCGAGGGGAAAACAAGATCGTACTTCGTTGACCCATCTGCTAATTTTGTTTGTTTCTGCCCTTATCAAAGCTTGAGAATGCTGGTGATTTTCCCCCTTCCATCACTTTTTTCTATAGGAGCGTAGTTCTGCTTATGAAGATATTTCCATCAAGTGCTCTTGAAATGTTATATTTCTCTGGTGATCTGCACTTCGGACGAAACAGTAATTTGATGAGGATGAACGAAATACAATGATGGCTTGCAGAAAATATGTTGGTCACTTATAGCATGGTGCTTCCTCCGAAATAATTATATTTTTGTCTTGTAATAAAAATTAGTGGTCATGTCAAGACCAAGTACGTTTTGCATAGATCTTCATGTTGGACAATGCAATCAATCATCAATGTATTCCTGACCTCTCCTATAATCTGTCTTTTTTAAGGTATACCATCCCCATAATTTATTCGAATTGATTTCGGTTGATCCATCTCTTCTGAAGTGAGGGATTAACTCTTTCAGTGATTTTTCTTCGTGATTCTCTAATGAAGCATATTAGAATGACTGGTTCAATTCAACTTGAAGCGCCAGAGCATGATCACACGAGCAACATCTTGATAAACATGGAAGTTCTTTGTAAAGAAGCGTAATGTTGTGAGGAACCAGACTTGAAATACTTTTACATTGAGAAAATTGCTGCAGGGAAAAACCATGAAATAAAGGGGTCACCTGTACAAGATTTGTTAGCGTGCATACTTCATGCTTATACAGTACTTGCATAAGGAATGTTTATTGAAAATGTCCACTGGTGATGAATCTAGCTGATCTTGGCTAGATAATATTTCCATTAAGTAAATGCGGCGTCAGTCATCTTATTCAAGAAGCCAAAACTTTCTCGCACCACAAGACAGCATTCTGTATTCATTGCTCTCACATCGAAAAAAAAAAACCAAAACAAAGCATTCACGAATAATTTGAGATCTAGGACGGCTTTCATTTTTCATCGAGATCACACCGAAGATAATCGAAATAATCACCACGTCGCTTGTGCAGTTTTCCTTGTTTAACATCAATTGAACACGTCTACATTGTTTTAAAAACCGGATTCGATTCACGCAATACGATATGCAGCACAATACCTTCATTTCCTCCGGGATAGATTGAGTTGAATTTGGTCGCTGAGCCAGTCAGCGCCTGCAGCTAATCCATCTCCAGTCAAGGCGTTGGTTGCTGCTATCTGCCACGGTTTGTCTTTCACCTAGTGAAAATAAAAATTATCTTTCAAAATGGAAATTGACTGATTCAAAAACTGAGAAATTCAAAGGCAAGCCACTTCAATCAAATGGCCAACATTTCAACGACACATCCGAAAAAAAAAACTCCAGCTCGAAGGTTTGAGTCGGGGGAACTAGAATTTTTGCTGTGGAAAAAATTACAGGAGGATAAAATAGGTGATATTTAGCCTTGAACTACTGAAGAAATAAGTTAATACTTTACAGGAGGCTGACCTAAGGCAAGGGTGCCAACTAACTTACTTCCTTTTAAAAATAATGAAGTTAAATTTGTAATGCTCTTCTCCTTCCTGTGTCCCCAGAGTGAAAAGTCCAAAGGCCTGTAAAAATTTGAGTAACAGAGATTCGAGGGAGGGAGAAAATCTCATGAGTTAAGAAGGTCTATAATATCTATATTATTTCTTCCAACAGGAATAAAGACACAGAAATTGACACAAGGGATTTGCGTTGGCAAGGGCCAAGTGTATTACCAAGTCCTGATCCAGACCAAGTCCCTGCACGATTTTAACAGGACTCAGGGCGTCTCTCAAGTCCATCTTGTTGGCCAGAACAAGAATCGGCAATGAACGGCTTTTGATTTCAGGATGCTTCAGCAATCTACAAACGATAAATGATTTGGATCATCAATCGCACGCAAATACTTTCTCTCGCCCAGATTTTTCCAACAAGATACAAGAACGCTCCAAATTTTAGGGCGACTTCCTAGAAAAAATCGTCACTGATCTTGACTAGAGCTTCCCTACGGGTAGGTGTTGGAAAATGAGATCCGAGCGATTCGCGCAGAAACTTAACCAATTTTTCGCGTGTGTTTTTTCATATTTTCGGGAAGACGCAGGTAAGTGAAAAATTGAGAATACTCACATATCCAATTCATCTTTGGCTACAGCAAGACGAAGCTTATCAGCGCTGTCCACAACGTAAATGACACCCTGACAATCGCTATAGTAATGCTCCCACAAGTTTCGGTACCGTCCTTGTCCAGACATGTCCCAAGCAGTGAAATGTACATTCTTGTCTGATGGACAATATACAAAATTATTGATTTTCTAACCTGTGTCCTGAGTTGGTAAAGAAAAAATATTGTGAGATCAATCTGAATAATTGTGTCAACAAAATCAAGCAATCACTAGAACCAATAATGAAACTTCTATCATTCAACACAAGAGGGTTGCTTCCCAAGTTTCTTGAGTCATTTCACATCCAAAATCATAGGAGACGCAAAACGATGGTTCAAAATTTCTTTACATTTCAGATTTTTAAACTAATGTTTTTAATTTCGTAATTGCTTGTAAATCTTTATTGGAAGAAGACGATTTTAGGACTGGTGATACTTATTTAAAATCTCGGTACTCACCCAAGATTCGCTCGGACGCTATTCAATCAGACGTTATTAGGGTGACTCAAAAACTTTCTGAAGGCACATTTTTTTTAATAAAGAATTTATTAGATGGATTCAAGCTTTTAAAATCCCTTAAAATAAGGGGGAAAAGAATGTCTGAACCCAAAATGCCCAGCTGAATTTTTTAAATCCTCTCGATGAAAGGGAAATCAGACCTCAACCAAACTCGTGGTCAGAATCATTGCCATCCGACAAAAAACTACTGTACTCACATTTGAATTTTTCAACGGAGAACCCGATCGTGGGTACCACGTTGCTGTCTTTGCAATCCGGGGATTTGAAGTGGTTCAACACAGTCGACTTACCACTGTTATCCAGTCCCACCACGAGAACATTGCAATCTTTTCGCCGAATACCAAGAAAGCTCGCTAGTTTGTCAAACAGGCCCATTAAATCTGAGGAAACACGAGAATTGGAGGTACAATTATTACTCCGTGCTTCGATGATGATACAATTAACATTTCAGATACATAGAGATTTGCTGAAGTTCTGTGTCCAACCGAACAAGTTTCGCGGGTTTTTGAACTTATGCATCAGAAGTCATCAATATCAACCATTATACAACTCAAATACAAAATTGTATGCTTGATTGAGCCCAAGATTCGGTTAGAATAGAAAATGTGATATTCGTTCAGACTTCAGACTGTCGAGATTTTGAATTTGACGACACCTGGCGGCTCTTTCAGGAAGCAGTGGCAAGAAAAAGTTTTGTTCGTAGCTCAGAGCTGTTATTGTTGAGCGTGAAACATCAGCGAGCAATCAAAACTTTCAAATGGACACAAAACTTGATCAAGTCTTTTCCAGAAAATCGCGAAATGAGACACCCAGCACACGATCGATCAACTCAAACTTTTCTTTTCAAGATTCTTCTGGACTTCCGAGCTCCAGGAAACTCAATTCGTCAAGCAAACAACAAACGAAATCGTGCATTTCACTCACTCCATTTCCAAAAAAAGTTACTCCCTCATAGCAAACGACTTCAAAAACATTCAAGTGCCCAAAAACGATTCCACCGCTTCATACGTTGATACAAAAACGTGTCACCTTACCCGCTTCAGCGACGCGGAAACACGATACAAATCACTTCACGAATAACTCAGCTCTTCATACCAGCAACAGAAAGAATCCGGCTCATTCAAAAGCATGAACATTTCGAACCAGTGTTCTTCAACACGAGGTCCGCAGGAATTCGAGCATGTGCAATTCGAGAAATGAGCCCAGGCACAATTTTCGATCACCTCGTTTGATAGAAGCACCAGCACCAAGATTGGCCCCCAGTAAATACTGTATCACCGAAACATGCTCAACAGCTCAAGCCAAGTAAATTAATGATCAAGTTGACACATAAAAGGCACACTTCTTCACCAGGAACGAACAATGCAGGAATTGAGCCTGAATTGAACTTCTTGTCATTCATCTTCGTAGTAATTTTGCATACTTCAAATCATGCCAAATTTTTCAGACTCGCTCTTCAAAATGTATTTGGGAGAAAAGCCTTCCAGTACTTCTATAAGAAAAAAGTACTTTCTCGCATACGGTTATCGAATTATTCAAGGAGAATGGTACATTGGACTCCTTTCCAACGTTAAGGTCATCAGATATTTTTGCCCGTTCAACTGGGACGCATTTGACTCCAGTAACTCTACAACGCGATTAGCTTGATGACGAAGCATTATTTTCTTCTGGCATGGTCGTCGAGATGTACTACACCGAATTCATGGGAAAACATTTTAGTCTTTCATCCATCCAAAGATTTCATACTGGTCTAAAACATTTTCTAGCTCGGTTGAATTGAGATTTCAAATCTTAGTCTTTCGTTTTTCAATTGCGTTCAGAACTTTCGGTAATAGCTACCCCATGGCGTTTCATCAGGTGGTACGCTGAGGGATACATGACAAATATTTCTCATCGTAGAGTGCTTAACGTTACTCCGCATGGCGATGAGTAGGTTTTAAACCGACAGAAAGTTGTTCAGATGAGGAATCGAGAAGGAATAAAAGCATCAGAAATTAAAGATAGAGAGCAGGGATAAAAACACCAACCCAACTACAAACCAAATTTTCAACGAATATTCAGAACTAATTTTTTCCGACGAGTGAATCGCTATTCGAGTGGATCGCCCATTCTTCGGGAAACAATTTCTGACAAAAATGCGGGAATAATACCTTCAAGAATTACTGAAAAATGAACAATGACTCTGAAACCAGATTTTTCTGCTGGAATATCTGGAAAAGTCTGCTGTTCCAGGGAAAACAAAGTTCAAACCATGAAAACTTTGATCAGACACACGATTATGAATCGCAAAGAATAATCGCCGTCGTTAGGACATTTGTCGGGAGTCGACATAATCTTCCTCTTCAAATGTGAAAATTTCCAAATATATCGCAAACGCCCCCATTTTCTTCAGCCCGAATAGCAAATGCTGTTGCCAACACTGATTCGTTGTTTTGGACATTGGTTGTACGAAGAAACCACTGTAATAATTCATCACTACGGCTTCAACTCAAGTTGAAGACATAGTTTTAGAATAGACTTGAGGCCATGAAGTTCAGAAAGACTGCAGCACATCAGGTGATACTTTTTCAAGGGTCCACGCAGAAAATACTGTGGTACATGAAAAATACCATGTTTACAAAAAGGTTTAAGCCCTAATAATTTTTTTTTTCCGGAATAATTGGGCAGTTCACGAAGTATTCATTTTTTCGCGGATCCCCAAATGGGAAACAACAACAAAAATTGTAGATGAACACTGGCTACCGTCGTCGTCCTTCCATTCGAGGAAGAAAAAAAAAAGATAATTCCAGCACAGCAAGGAACACAAAAACAATCCGTAAAAGAATCCACGTTACGAGGTTGGATCACTGCAAATCGATGACAGGAACAACGGATATTTCAATCGTCATGGTGTCGTCCGAAATGTACTTGCCCAGATCAACCAACTTCACAAATTTCGTGACGCCGTGATAGCGGTCAGCGCTTGGTTCCGGGCCTTCGGGATCGAGCGGACGTTGAAATGCAGGCAGTTCCACGTCCACGTTCGTCTCCTTGATTAATGGAAGGGCATCCGGGAAAGCTTTATTGTTCGGCATCAGCTTGAATTTCACGGTATCTTTGAATGGCCAAGGCAGGAATTCGTCGCGATCCGTCGGAAGCAACCTCCAACTGAGAGACATGAACTCTCCAGTAGCATCACCGGCCCCGTTCAAGTATGCTGTAGCTTGCATCTTGTATCCGCTGGATGAATCGAAGACAAAAATTCCATTGAATAGTCGAACCTCTTCAAGTTGAATTTCAAAGGAACGAGCAAAAAATAGTGTTAGGGAGGTTTCGAGTGAGGGAAACAAGCATTGCTGTTGTTTAAATGAAAGAATAGCAGGAAATAGAAAATAGCGATATTCTGGTTTTTAAATTGCTGCTTCAATCTGTTGACAGGATGCTGAACTCGGAGGCAACGTTTCATTTGCCCAATGAGTTTTTCACTTCTTCTGAAAACGCATCAAGTTACTTTTTCATTATTTTTCTCTCGCCTGTGCCAAGAAAATAATTGTTAAAAGGCCTCTGAAAATTGGGTTTGTAACGGGGTCCCCGCGCGACGAAAGCCCGGGACACGAAAGCCCCGCGCGACAATAGCCCTGACACGAAATCCCCGCCATACCCGCGCACAGCTGTAACGAAAGCCCCGCCCGAACTTTTCTTCAGGACTGGTAGTGTTTGGTAGTCGCCGCTGGTTAAACTTCATTACTTTGCTACTGATTGAGGGAAGTACACGAGCTCTTGAAGAAAAACAATGATTTAAAAAATGAAACAAAACAAATAACAAACGATTACAAAAAATTCAAAAAAAAAGAAAAAACGGGAAATGTTTTTATTTACAAAAAATCAAGAGTCTTTGAAATATTTTCCAAGAAATCTGAACGTTCAATAAGTCGGCTTTGATAATCTTTGCACAATTGACGCAGTTTTTTCTGGCAATCTCTCTCAAAAGTTGACACTTGCTTATGTGGAATGACACCATCTTTGTCAAATTTCTTCAGCGTTGTAGCAACTAAAAAAAAAAAAATAAATTGAAACAAAACAAATAACAAACAATTACAAAAAAATCAAAAAAGGAAAGAACGGGAAAAGCTTTTATTTACAAAAAATCAAGAGCCTTAAAAATATTTTCCAAGAAATCTGAACATTCAATAAGTTGGCTTTGATAATCTTTGCACAATTGACGCAGTTTTTTCTGGCAATCTCTCTCAAAAGTTGACACTTGCTCATGTGGAATGACACCATATTTGTCAAATTTCTTCAGCGTTGTAGCAACTGATGCAGCTTCTTGTTTCAGGCAGCAAATGAGTAACCAAATGGTGGAATTTTTCTTTCCAACCAGGCCGTTGAAATAGCAATTCCAAGCTTCACTGAAATTGTTAGTTGTGCAAAGATCATTGAGCACAGCCTGATGAATGTTCCACTTCTGTGGCGGAAATGTTGGTGGTCGTCTGGTGAAAACAACTGGGGCAATTTTTCTGGGCACTTGACTTGATGGTCCCAAAAATGGAAAAATCCCACCTTTACTAATTCGCTGCCTGAAACAAGACCCTGCATCAGTTGCTACAACGCTGAAGAAATTTGACAAATATGGTGTCATTCCACAAAAGCAAGTGTCGACTTTTGAGAGAGATCGCCAGAAAAACTGCGTCATTTGTGCAAAGATTATCAAAACCGACTTATTGAACATTCAGATTTCTTGGAAAATATTTCAATTAAAAAATTTTTTTTTCAATAAAAACTTTTTCCCGTTTTTTATTTTTTATTTGTAATTGTTTGTTATTTGTTTTGTTTCATTTTTTAAATCATTGTTTTTCTTCAAGAGCTCGTGTACTTCCCTCAATCAGTAGCAAAGTAATGAAGTGTAACCAGCGGCGACTACCAAACTGACTACCAAAGACTACCAGTCCTGACAAAAAGGTCGGGCGGGGCTTTCGTTACAGCTGTGCGCGGGTATGGCGGGGATTTCGTGTCAGGGCTATTGTCGCGCGGGGCTTTTGTGTCCCGGGCTTTCGTCGCGCGGGGACCCCGTTACAAACCCCTTCAGCTTGAATACCGACGAATTCAAGCCAAAGGCATTTTCAAAGGCATTTGAAAATTGGAGAAATGTTTCTTCAGCAGAAAGATCGTCAACAGGCGCAGATTACGTCGTTTAAAATACCTTGAAAAATTGTAAATGTATAATGACGACGGGTAAAAGAAAACTTGAGGCCAATTTTTGAAGTCCCGTAAAAATAGGAATGAGACAAAAATCCGGTTCTTCCTTCACGAGAATTACGTCAGACGCAAGTTGTCTCCCCAGCTGATAGGACCTCGATATCTCAAATGCAAGTTGAATGCCGATGTAAAAGTGACTATAGTTGAGCGACCCATCTTCAAATTCATTTGAAAATAGGTAATAGAGGAAAAAAATGTCTTCTTTCAACAGAATTATGTCAGGCGGCGCATCATTTCCACCGTTGAACAGACCTTGAGCAAAATTTACTTCTGAATAAACCATGACGCCGAAAAAAAAAAAAAGAGAAAGCCATCGCAATTCTCGGGTAACGCAACACAATAGACATCATCTTCTTCCCCGGAGACGAAAATAAGTCTTTGGTAATGCTTTGATCTCCTGAGGAATCCGTAATTTAAATCCATCGGGACCCTGAGACATTCCTGCAGCATCGAGGACACGTCGCAGGGAAGGTCTCGCTGTCTGATTGGGCCTCTGAAGGAGACCTGGGCGGGGCCTGCGGTAAAAGATGGCACCTTCGTCGTCTGGTCGCGTCCACTCGGGTAACGCAACGGTCAGTCCATTACTCAACCACCGCTGTCCAGCATTCGAATGTTTGAAAATACTGCTCCATCGCGAAGTTTGTGCAGTTCGGGTTTTTTTCTCTATCAAAAGTCAAAATTTGATTTCTGAAGTGGGAATATTTTTTTTTCTCGAGTGTTTCCGAACCCTTATTCCAGATTTATTGAACGTCTATCGCATTGCTTTTAAAAAATGCGCGAGAATTAAACTTGTTTTTGGATTAATTCGTCAGTCTTTTGGATTTCCTGTCACGCGATGAATGTATCGTTTCGATGAATGTATGTTCCAAGTGTCGCAGAACATTTTATCCTGAAATACCAGTGAAAAAAATTGAATAACTTGAGTCTTGAAAAAAAAACTTGAGAAAATGTAATTCGGTGGAAAATTTCATCAGTGAAAGTTCCAACGGATATTATTGCTGTGGACGTAAAAAAAAACTGTAGAATTCGACATGGAAACATTGCAGTTGCATCGATGAAATGCATTTCGAATTTGCATTAACTCGTAAAATTCTTACTGTTCCATGTGATCAGAGTTGAACCTCTTCAGTTGAACTCAGAATAACTTAACTCAGAATATGCATTTAAACTTGAGTGCAAAATAATTCTAAATTCGGGTCTTGAATAGCTTCTTCAATGTGCAAAAATCAGGAGGCTCAAGTGGAAGGCAAGATTTTATTTGACCCTCAAGTTGTGTACCTTTCATTGAGTTATCCAATGAAAATTTACAAAACGCCCTCGGAAATTTCTTTATTTCATGGGAGAAAAACTTCAGTCATAGAGGTTTTTAATGCATAGTTTCTGAGGAAATGAGGACAGAATTTTAAGATTTGACATTATTCCATTTTGAGGGGTTTGTGTTTTCAAGGTTGAACAATTTTATTGGCTCTCAATTTTATTTTCAAATTTTGAATGTTGGTTAGGTTTTTACCTGATTCATTTTTTAATTTTGTATGAAACATTCGGCTGTGCCAAACTTTTTTGTTTCTCCGGATCCCGCGGTGGAATTGATTTTAGACGATCACAATAAGTCGTTGAAAAATACTTGTTGAACTTAGGGTGTAAATTTGAATGTTCCTTTTTCATATGCAGAGTAAATGCGGTGTTGTCGGTTCCCGATGGCGAATACCCCCAGGAAGTTGGCGCTCGTCGCCTTGGGCATTTTTGCTGTGGCATCAGCTGTTCCGCTGTCCAAGGAAGTGCACAAGAAACCCGGAGCCCGAGAGTTCGTCATGCCCGTAAGCACCATATCCACGTTAAATAGATGATGTCAATAAATAACTAGCCTTCCTCACTAAATGCTCAAGATTCAAAGGTGTTGACTCATCAACATGAATTTTCTCGACTCGAAAAAGAGTGGATTTCAGGATACTCGGAAATTCCAAGATTTTAAAAATGTGCACTTCTCGAAACCTTTTCTTACTGGAGAGTGATCCTTTTATGTGGCTCTCTGCTGTTGATTCGGACATCAGAGAAAATTATTTGAATTGTTTATGACAAAGGATTTTTTGAAACCTCATCTCTTCCAAAATTTTTTGAATCGAATTGACGCACGGGTAGAACTAATTTCCCATTAGTATATTCCCATAAAATCGTATCTAGTGTGTTTTAGGATAAAAATTGTTCTGCTTCCAACACAACGGTTTAAAATCCTTAAACTTGTCTCACAAACATTTGAAACGTACTACAGACTCTTCTGAAATCGCAGTATCGAGGTTCTTGCATCAATTTTGTGTAGCGACTATATTTTTGGTACGCTTCATCTGTTTTTTCTGTTACAGTATTCATCATAAAAAGAAAGGTCCATTAATAGAGCGATGTTGATATTATCTTTCTACAATAATTTGAAACAATTTTTTAAAATTAGTTTTCGTCAATTCAAAATTCCTGTCCTTCTTCGGAGATCTTCTTTCGATGCAAAACACATGTAAATCCACGCAGGCATAATTGAAAATTCCAATATTTAAAAAGTTTGCACTCCTTTTCTCGAAACCTTTCCTTACTGTAGAGTGATCCATTTATGTGCTCGCTGCTGTTGATTCTGACATCAGGGAAAATTATTTGAATTGTTTATGAAAGAAACGGTTTTTTGAATCCCAAAATTTTTTGAATCGACTTGACGCACGGGTCGAACTTCTTTTCCATAGGTATATTCCAATAAAATCGTATCTGGCGTGTTTTGAAATACAGATTATTCTGTTTATTCATCACGCGAACCAATGATACTGTTGAACATTACAACTGGTTTTCATTCAAATTTGTCTCGCAATTTGAAACGTACTGTAGACGCTTCTGAAACTGCAGTATGGAGGTTCTTGCATCAATTTTGTGTCGCGACTATTTATTTTTCGATACGCTTCATCTGTTTTTTTCTGTTTGCAGTATTTATCAGAAAAAGAAAGGTCCGTTAATAGAGCGACGTTGAGATTATCTATTTTCGAAATCGATTTTCGTCAATTCAAAATTCCTGTCCTTTCGGAAATCTCGTTTCGATGCAGCACACAAGTAAATCCACGCAGGCATAACTGATGATTCGTTTTATTTTTTGACAGACCTCCGAAAACTTGATGAAGGCTGCTCAAGACACGTACGCCGCGTTCTCAGCCGAAACTCCCGAACAGCAGCATGGACAAGGACACGGACAAGAACACCGACAACCACACCAAACAACACAGGAGCGACAATTCCTCGACCCTCTGGACGTGTTGAAACCCGTGGCATCCCTGCTCAACGGTGACTTTGGCACCGGACTTATCCAAGCTGGGATCCCTCTTCAGAAGCCACTCTCGGCGTTGGCAAACACCGTGCAACCCGCCGCGGCTCTGGCACAGGCCTTCAGTCCCCTGGAACCCGTCGTCGCACCTTTCCGGCCATTTGCCTTCCCGTTCACTGGTGCCACTCCCGCGGATTACATCAACCTGCGACCACAACACGATCTCACCTTCCCGTTCCTGTCTCCACCGAAGAACACGCTTCTAGCAGCCGTCACACCCGATAACCAGCGACGCAATCACCCGGGTATGTTTGCCCAGGCTGCAAACACTCTGAATCCGATCCAGTTGAACCAGTATCAAGAAGCTATCGAGGCTTGGAAGGTGGCTGCTGCTGCTAATCAACAGTCTGAGACCCGAGAAGCAAATGGTATGATGATAACCCCGGACACTAGGTTCTTTGGAAACGGGGCGGAGAACCCATTGGATGCCACTTCGGCAATTGCTGCAGCCTCTGTTCCGGTGAATCCTCTTGTGTTCCCGTTCGTGCCACTCGCATTCCCGTTCACTGGCGCCACACCTTCCGATTACATCAACCTGAAACCACACAAGGACCTAGTGTTCCCCTTCTTGAATACCCCGTTGAACACTTTGCTACCCGCTGTGACCCGGAAAGAAGCCCAAGACCAGCAACAGATTTTGCGAGACGCTGCGCAGAATCGGACACAACTCGTGCAAAAGGCACTGAACCAGGCAAAAGACCAGTTGGCTAAGCTGGGCAACTCATCTTCTGGAACAAGCACGAGGACCTTCTCTGCACTCGGGCTCGGAGGCCCGTTGTTGACTCCGGTGCCGGATCCACTGAAGGACCCCCTGGGTGCCATAGTCACCCTGGACATGCTGCAGTTCCGTCCGTTGTCGCACTTGGTTTATCCATTCCTAGACACTGAGAAGAATCCCTTCAAGACACTATTGTACTACCTGACGCCGTCTTTGAGGCAACCCACTACTGAGGAGGTCCGCACAGGGGGTTTGTTGGACCCAATTTTATCACCCGCGAACCCTTTGTTCCACGTGCCTCGGCCACTGACGGACCTGGTGTATCCGTTCCTTGATACGGAATCGAATCCGTTTGCCACTTTGCTATATTACATCACACCGTATCCACTCAAGACGGGGAAACGAATGCAGGTGAGTAGTCAATGACGATTCACTCCTTCAAACCTCAGCACATTATATTCACGTGACTCCCCAGATCACTTGATTTCATTGTTCTCACATTGATGCATAAATGTCGCCAAGTGAACATTTCTTTGTTTGATTCATTTTGCTGTGATTATTGAAGGGTTTGAAATCTGCTAAAATTTTCCATTTTATACATGACTAAATGAGAAGAACTGTTTAGCTTGTTCCAATGCTAGTTTCAGCTTAATTATTTATTTGGCACATGTTCACCATTGGTGACCCACTGACAAGAATTGCGGCACGTGCGCCACCATGACTTGCGACACTCATCTATGACAACTTTAGCATATGATATCAAGCTTGTACTGTACGAAGATTTTGACCTGGCATACAGCAGCACTATTGTGTCCAGCAACTCTTGAAAATTTAATGAAACGTATACTTCCCTTTCCGAAAGGCTGCTGCAAAGATCATCGATGACTCGCTGTCCCAGCGTTCCGCAGAATTCTCGCCAGAAGAGCAAGCCAAACACAAGAACCGACTGATGGGTCTCGTTGCTGCCGCAGAGCTGGACAACCAACTCAGAAGCCTTAACATGGGTGGAGCCCATGACTTGATGCAAGCTTTTGGCCCGGCAATGGACCAACTGCAACGTACATTTGATTTTGGTCTCGGAGCAGCAGCAGCTGCCGGCGGAATTGAGTCATCCTTGCTATCTGGCGGGAAACCCATCAAAAACCTTGGGTTGATCCCCGGAGCAGCTCCAATTTTGCACTACTTCTTCCCAAAACTGCCGGACAGGGTGCTGAAGCCTTTCAAGCCAGCTGACAAGCTAAGAGACAGCACCTTAACCAGTGCTGCACAACAACCAGAAGACCGTACCTTCGGTCTCCTTGGACTCGGATCAACCGGTACTGCTGACGTGGAAGCCCTTTTAGGTGGTGGGAAACCCATCGCAAACCTCGGATTGATCCCCGGTGCTGCTCCAATCCTCCACTACTTCTTCCCGAAACTGCCTGAGAAGGTGCTGAAACCATTCAAGCCTGCGGCCAATTTGAGAGCTGCCGTGGACTTCGTCAACCAAAGACTACTCGAGACCAAGTACCGCGCAACGATCGCTGCAATGAAGAAGCACAACTTACAGAATCGTCTCCTTGATGTCATGCGAAGTCTTCCCGGTTCAAATAACAACAGAAGGGCGAAACAGTTGGATGATTTCCTTGACTTGTTCGGGACGGATGACGCATCAAGCAGTGGTGTCTCTAATGATGACGATGATGACAAGAATAAGCCGATATTCGGTGACTCGGGGGAACTCCCGGAAGATTTGGACGTGTTTCAGAGCCTAGGGTCTCCGTTTGCTCAACTCTTCCGCTTTTTCATCCCAAACTTAACTCAATCTTCCGACGACGAAGGTGATGTTGATGCAGCACAGTCTGATCAAGTCGAGCAAGTCCTAGAAGGCAGGAGTCTCGAAACCCCAGAAGACGTGTCCAACAGACTCCAGAGCATCAAAGACGTCGTCGTGTCCACTGCCCCGTATCCGATCAGCAAGGTCTTTGATGTGTGGGCCCAGCGACGAGGGTTTGTCAAATCCAATTCATCCAGGGATGGCGGCAGGGCACTCAAAGATAAATTACGCGGATTGCAAAACGAGTCTCTGTTGCTAAATGATTCATTCTCAGCTGAGATCAAGTCCTCCACCAGTCGAGAAGCTCGAACCTTCGGCAAGAGCCTCACGGATTTGCTCCCGTTCCCGTGGAACTTCATCGCCAGGTTCTTCCTTCCAGTGCGAGCAGCAGGTGACTCTTCTGCCTCTGACCTAGACCTGAATGCCGTTGAAGAAGGTCACAACAACGTGGACGACGATGAGGAGTTCGGGAGTCAATTGGAGGACAGTTTTCGGGATTCAGGAATCAGTGAAGAAGAAGGTGACTTGCGGATGACGAATCTTGTGAGCCCCCTGCTTCCAGCACCAGTGGAGGCTCTGGCTGGTATCCTGTTCCCGTTCCGCAGTTTGCAAGATGAAATTGAGGATG
>CAJPEX010003278.1:2612-30267 GCA_905338405.1 Notodromas monacha | reverse complement strand
TTTTTTTATTTGATGAACAATAAACCTGGTTGAAAAAAACTGCCCATCGGAAAATAAATGTTCGAAGAAGTCGATTCCCGAAGGATTTTTACACTTCCGAAGCGTCGCGAGATTTCATCAGCATTTATTTATTGTATATAATCATGACCGCCTTGGTTATGCTACGTTTACGGTTTTGAGATGTAAGGCATTCTCAATTAATTCCCGACACTTCAACTAATAGAAAAGTTAAAGCTTAAATAAAATACTTTTTGATCATGACCAATAGATTCAGCTGCCAGTTCGGCTTCAGCGCAAAGATTGCCGTCGCTTCTGGACACCGGTTGTTCAATCCCGAATATATAGCTGCTACCAAGGCGAGAAAAGTTTTCCCTTGTGGATTGTTACATGTATCATTTTTTTTCTTCTTATACAGGTTGCCATCTCAAAGGGAGTTGTTTTACATAGTATCCTAGGAGAGTTTCTACTCGACACAGTTTTGCACAAATTTTCTTTTTCGTGAAGCGCTTTTGCTTCTTTATTAGGGAACTCTATGCTCTCCTAGGGACACCCATATAAGCGGATGCGAAGAACTCGTCGTGTATAATTTAGCTACTCTTGGAAGGAATTCAGTGACGGTTTGGATAGAGACGAACGAGACGGAAGTCAAGTGCATTGCACGAAAGCAATGCACTATATGGATAAGAACAGATGCCTGAGGCAAGAATTCTGCCTCGGTTGTACGCTTCGGGGCTCCCACTCGACGCTCGACGTGTAACAAAAGTTATTTCTCCTCTCGTTCTTTGCTGCGTCTTAGGAACGCCAGCCCTAACTTTACTAACCGAAGAAGCGTTAAAGTCTCTGAAGAAAATCCCAAGAAAACAAATGGATAAGGCAGGAATACAGAGACATTTGGAATAAATCTGTGATACAGGGAAGTGATTAGATATTTCACTGGCTTTACAGGAAACAAAAATTGATGAATCATTTGAAAATCAGGAACTCCGATGGTTATCCCTTGTTCAAGCCCCAAACGTTTTAGTCTTGACCACTTTCAAATGAATAGTTTCCGTTCTGGTTAATCTGAAAAAAAAATACTCATGCGCCGGGAAGAAGCTGCTTTTGGTGTCAGTAATTTCATGAAGAAAATTCCCACGAGTTCAAGCATATGCAAAGAAGTGTAGTTATAGACACAGTACCTATGAATGACCTCCCACGATATAATTCTTCAAAACCAAGCAAGAACCAAACCCCAATCACGAAATTAAAATTTTTAGTTGATGCCATTCACTTTGAATTTTCTTGAAAATGCTATTTTAAACAGATACGACCAACAGATCTTGGACTTTTAAAAGAGATTCTGGAAGTGCTTCTAACCATACATTTCTTTGAATCCTGAAGAAATCCCCCTTCCAGCCTTGAAGATGCTAAGAGATGATTTCCCGATTTGCACTGTATATTACAATATTTAAAACTTGTATCAGCGAGGGTAAGTAAGTAATAGTAATGAATTCTTCAAACAATTGTCACATATATCCATGAAATAATAAAATGTTGCCTGGCCACCTGCTGAATTTCGGCGTTTATCTCTCAAATCTTCACATAACGGCAGAGGTTTCTGTACACATAAACTGGGATATTTGGTTTAGCGGAATGACCAGGTTATTAAAATTAAAGACGTAATAAACGAATGAAACAATTAGAAGTCCCTGAAAAAAGAAACACGTTTGGTTCAAGTTACTGAAGCTTCTGAAATTTTTTCGATGAATCAGTGATTTTTCAAAATCATTTCACCTGATCAGTCAATTGAACAAGTTGAAATTTATTTCAATTTGACAAATAAAATTAGTGCACAGCTATCATCAGCTATAGGCCAAATTTCGAGACGGGATCATTTTGCGTTTTCTTATTGCAATCTTTCAGTGTTGAAATTCTTGCGCAAAACAAAACTTTGTCTGATCTTTGGGATGCCTTTGAATTTACTGTTTGACTGAAATACAGTACAGTATTAAACATTTTGTCAAATTGGCAAATTTGTTTCCGAATCAGTTGAAAAAATAAACCTTCGAATCCTTTTTTTGTTTGTTCACCTATACATCTTGCTTGATTCAGAATAAGATGGGCTCCTGCAACGGGAATTTTTAATCTGGATATTTTCGTGGCTGGTTTCGTCAATCACGCGGCTTTTGTGATGGAAACTGAATACTGTATTCAGTAATGCATCACATGTTCCACTGAGCCTGAAGAGCCTTTAGTAAAGGTCGGATATGGTATATGGTAGCTGCAGACATTTCAAAGTGTGGGTTGAAAGGTGGTGCAGCAGTATAGGGACTACCGTTGGATCGATACATGTCCCCTTCTTCATAAAATCCAGCAAGTATGTCTCAACTCGCAAGGCAAAGGCACCCCAAGGGCGCGGGTCTTTTTCTCTTAACCCCCCTCCTCACGCTCACTCCCCAACTATATCCCGGCTATACAACAGCAACAACACCAGGGGTTTCAAGAAGGGGGTACGTATGGTATATATAGTCTTGCATTGCATCACAAAGAATAAGACGAGTCGTAGTCGAGAAGTGAAGCAAGAGGCAGTTTGGGAGGAAAACGCGCGCTGTGGTGCTACTGCTGCTGCTGCAGCTGCATGATGGTCCCTGCTGCTGCTGGGGCTGGTGGTAGCTGGTGCTGGAAACCGATTTTCGGGTGGGATGGACCCAGAGGACGGGACGGGACGGTGGCCCAACGAACCCGTCTGCCGGGGGTTCCCTGAGCGTCGCGCATTCCAAAAAGCACGGACGACGCACGAGGCGCACAGGTGAAGGCCACGGCCCCCTTTTATGGGGAAGCAGGAACGAATAAGCTCCCTAAGTAGACAACATCATTATGAAGGCTATATCACACCAGAGGCCTTACAGGAAGTGGGAAATTTAACTGGTTGTGTGCGATGCCGCGCGAAACCCTATTTATTCGAATATTCAAGCGTAATTATCCCGATCGAAAAAAAACTTTCGAGTGTGAAACATGTTTATAGAAAAATTAGAGGGCATCTTTTACAAAGTGGAGGATATCTTGAATTTCCAGGTGAAGTGCATCCGTATGCCAACTGAATCTTTGAATAAACGCAAATTTAAAGTTCAAAAATACAAATATTATGCTTGAATCATTTTGGGTTAGCATTATTCAGGAGAAAATTTATACAGTACTTTCATGAAGTATTTTAAAAGCTCAAGAGGACACGATTACATCTGATTTGGAACAAATATAGGACCTACTATAGTGTGAATCTCCTACACAATGTTTCAAAATTCTGAGGTATAAATACAGTACCCAAAAATTGAGTCGCCCTCATTATTTCGAAGGAATATTGTACCAGTAAATGCTTTTACCCTAAACAGACGTGTTGGCAAAATTCAAAGCCGAAAAATAATTTTGAAATACAATTGCACGGACGTCAAACTGCGTCAAAATGAGCAAATTTTCGAGTCAGACAACTGAATATATCTTATATTTTGATGAGATTCGCGATGATTTCAAGATTTAAATTGTATTTGAAGTTTTCAAAAGCTTGATTTGAAGATTGGGCTACTATACCAACGATTTAAAAGGCATTTTTGACGACTTAGACATTGAGTCTTGAAATCTTTCATATCCCTGGAAATCTAAAAAAAAGTTATGCAAAAATAGATCTGCCCGCTCAGATATAATCTTTAACACGTCTTTTAGAAATGTAGGGACTTAAAACTTCTCCCAGTTCATATCAGTTTACAGGTTAGCAACGTTTTAAGGGCTTAAAATTTAGTTTAACTTGTGTTTCTATACAAAAGGTAACTTAATTTACAACTGATCCACGGCTGTCAAACGAAAGTGTTTGACTGTAGCTCAAGCTTTTATAGATAATATATTTCTACATACCGATTGAATGGATTTCGACTATCAGCCATTTCAAGATTCGGTCATGATGTCTTCATGAAAATATGTTGACATTTTTTTAATTTGCAGAATGAGCGGAATTTCCATAAGTGTTTCTTCGATGGGTGGTTCTATTATGTTTCGAAACTTTTCCTTCCGTCGGAGTTTGACACAGTTTGCGAAGGAACGCAATATCTTTCGGTGTGGTGCTTCGTCATTTGGAAAACGAGGTAAGATAAATTCGATCCAAGCCCCTAAACGTAAATCCGACGTGTTTTGAGTGATTTAAACTTTTTAATTATGCAAAAAAGTTTCTATATGGTAGGCATTTTCATACATTACTATACACTAATTCACAAAAGTGTGCTCTTGATCACAAATCAGTTGCTCATCATGTGGTACATACGTGATGTTTAAATAAATCTCGTCTCCTGGAAGGTCCATCGAACGTTTTCAACTTTTTCAGCTCGTCCTTATTCTATACTTCGGATGTAAAGGACTGATATAGATTCCCGATAGAGTAAATTAAGAGAGATTTCAGGGAAACAGGTGCATTCCCTGGAATTTTCTCAACATTCATGTTGAACAAACGGGCTTTATAAACTTTCATTCCGCGCTTTTTGTGTTCCTGTTTTTAGATGATGTCTATGAAATATCGTCGTAGAAGTTCTTATATAGCATCGGAAAGTGAAGTTAATTTGTCGAAGCAATTAAGGCATATTTGATTTTCCCACAATATTCAGAGTCAAATCAAGGGTGATAAATGACAAGATGAAATGTTTGACCAGTCGAAACTGGATGTCAAGACGGCTACATTATTACGAAAATTGCTTTCGCTTTTGTTTAGAGAAAAAATTATCGAACTTTTTTTCTATGCTCGTTTTGGGGTTCATCTATGAGCGGTTTTTTAGTGCATACTCACTCAAAATGTATTTCCTTCATCAAAATCAAGAAAATTTTGTAGGAAAATTTAAACTGAGAAGCCGCGGTTTGAAATTTGGTTGTGTTGAAAGTACCGAGCAGTATATTGGGCATTTCTCTTCTTAAATCCCTGTGACTAAAAAAAAATGCACGAATGATTTCGCGTTTCGTTTCTGAACTAGGCAAGAATGATCAATGGACCGCAAACATTTACCATGCCAAAATATTGACAGACCAGCTAGAATTTTTTTATTTTAAAAATTGAAATTTGAAAAAAATAAATCTCTGCTCCATCTGGCAGGTGTTGGGAACCAATATGAAATTGTGGTTTAAAAACCCCTCGCCTTCCAGTCGAAAGTTTTGCTTATTTCATTGCGCAGGAATTTCTAGCTCGTCTGTTTCGCTAAAATATACAGATCCTGCGAAACGAATGAGATATAACCTTGCTGTGCTCATCTGGAACGCATCAGTGACAGGTGTATACGAACCTATGTTTACAAAGTCAATACTGTTCACCTTCCTCACCTGCCAATTGCGAAAATGGTCAATGGGCCCAAGAAAAAACACGGGAAGTTCCTCAACGATCAATGATGTAAAAACAGTTCTTCTTGATCCCGAGAGTATTCGCGGATTATTGCTGCAACAAACTGTCAATCAATCGTAAAATTTCAATAATCTCTTGGTGTTTTCTCGTTTATCGAAGGAGCATC
This sequence comes from Notodromas monacha, assembly GCA_905338405.1. Lineage (NCBI taxonomy): Eukaryota > Metazoa > Arthropoda > Ostracoda > Podocopida > Cyprididae > Notodromas > Notodromas monacha. The sequence continues at coordinate 24,754 of CAJPEX010003278.1, read as the reverse complement.
ACCAGTATTGATTGAATTACTGTACAACGAAAAAATCCCTCCAGCCTCGAGTTGACGAAAAAAAGAAGCAATGGAGTCCGAATTTTTGCGAAGAAAAATATACTGCACTTTACTTCTAATGACAAAGTAAAAATATCTTCCTGCAATTTATTTTCAATGCCTGCCCCTATTTTTTTGAGAATTTTTCGACAGCGATGAAAATTTACACGTGGGTCTGAAGAGCCAAACTTTGTTGAACCTCTTCTTTCCCGTGTTTACGGCTGCAAAACAGTCGACAGGAGAAGCATATTTTGTACTGAAATTGCTGCCATGCGTCTTCCAAAACGAGCAGCCCAAGGAATGCATGGGGATCTGGAAAGCTCCAAAGCAGTGAAATCCTTGCAACTAAATGTGATATGGTAAATAAATAAGCTCTGAAGATCCATCAGGGCTGCCCTTTTTCTGAAGATTTTTTTTTCATAAAGATGCACCTTGAGATTTCTTGAAGTTAAATACAGGTAAGATGAGGGTTTCATTGTTCTAGGAAATATACATTTTTTGACGTGATTTTTTACTTTTCAGTTAATTTGTCAGGGAAAATTCATAACTACTTATTTTTGGCGCTAAAAAAAAAAAAAAATTGCACACTCTGCTTGACTGATTAATTTAGGTGGTCTTAGTCGCGTTGAAGAAATTTAACTTGAGTAGTTTTAGCAGCTTATACAGAAATGAACAAATTCTGAGCTTCTTAGTGGACACCGTCAGGTTGATACTGCTGTAGTTTACAGTATTTTCATTATTTACAGTTGTAATTTAGGGGAACATCTTCAAGGTTCCCGTAAAGATTATTTATTACAGATTTTAAGCTGCATTAACAGCATTCCAGATGCAAGACAACATTATGTCTGCAGAAATAAGAGAAGCTGGAGCATCCTCACTCCTTGGATGTTGAAAGAGGACTTCATTATTGTCTCTGACCACAGGTTTCATGAAGACAACAATCACACACACAATCAGCGAATAAAATCTTGCATTGTGCAATATAAACTCACTTTCAAAAAAAATAAAATCAGCAAAGAAAAGATGCTTTGCCTAAGGCGCAATTCCCAATGCGCAAACTTTTGAAGCAATTAACTCCACAAATTTACACTTACAAAATTCTGCAACATCTTAAATTGAAGCTAAAGATGCTCTTCAACTTTTCTTTGTTCATATAAAAATTGACCTGATTGACAGATCTAGAGATATTCTCACTTTTATTAAACCTAACTTTTCTTCAGTGATAAGAATCTGGAAAACCTTCATGCCAGATTCTTATCTGACTGATGCACAAGCTTTTGGTGCAAACAGTGACTTCAAAAGCCTTGTTTCTAAATTTACATGAATGAATGTATTTCTGCAACAATTATTGAAGGTTAACCATTCTTGGTGAACCCCTTTATGAACCTGAATGGAAGAAGACAGGTTCATCTATAACTGAGATATACTGTACACCTATTTGTTACTGGTGGCAGTGGTTAAAAACCAACTGCTCCACAGCTATAACCCTTATTTACCCATTGCTACCCCTGGACCTGGAGAATTTCCTCAGGATATAATTTCAAATATTTGATCAAAAAGCCTAATTTCTTTTTTTAATAGCTGCAAGGCCAAGTGGATGAACAAGACTGCCCAGCAAATAATCTGTTACCGGAAGGACTGGGTGTAACAGTTACGCATTACGTAATGCATTTGTTACGCATAACTGTTACTATGCTGTTTTGTTATGCCCACCTGATATGCATTCCTAAAGTCCCAAGTAGGCGTAACTCAGGTTTGGCAGAAACGCGTTGCAAATTCTGCATGAAATGCATTTTCCTTGCGTTTAAAAAGGCCTAATTATTTGCTGGGTGAGGCATTACTTAGGACTCTTAGGTAATCACTTTCGGTGAAAAACATCATTCTTCTGCACATTTTGCGCATTTGTTTAAAGCATCGAGAGTAAGATAACGTGTTAAAATGCAACTGCTATCGAAGAAACTTTTGCTATCTTTTGTTCAACCTTCTGACGTTGATCTCTGAATCGAGATATTCAACGAAAACGGCAATCGGCGAATTTCTTCCTGGCCTCCCAGCAGATGTTAGACACTTATATCCACGCGGATTTCTGTTGCAAATTCTGCCAGTACGGGTTTCCGATAAAACCGATGGAAAGGGATTCCGATCCCGAAGCCTGGCTTTCTGATTTCATGGGTGAAGAAAAAGGGAACTCGTGTCATTGAACAAAGTTCCAGGACTGCTAAGTTAAATACAAGGCGAAGGAAATGGGCTTCGAATCCCAGACCTACACGTATATATATATAAGATGGAATGCAGATCACTTCCTTCGTCTGCGAGTTTTGCAGAGAAAGAAAAGCTTTCAAAGACTTTCCTCCGGAACTTCCCACGAACCGTGGAATACATATATATACAGTATATATATTTTTTTCTTTCTCTTGAAAGGCTAGAGCAATGAGCATCATTTGAACAGGAAACCAAAGAGAAAAAAAGAGGGGTTGTGGCAGGGAATTTCCTTTGGACTTCAGCTGAAAATTTCGCGAGGCGAGGGAGATCAAAGGGCGCGATTTACTGCGAGCAGAACTTCCCGGGGGTCATAACAAATGACGGTCGAACCCGCCGGCTTTCCCAATATTGACGCGGCAAAGGATTTTATTCGCGGAATAATTTCCACATCTGAGGCATGCATTTATTCACACTGCAATAAAACACTAGCTTTCGCACTTTTCCTTATGAAGTGCGATGCAAAAAAAAATCAGATCAGAACTTCAACCTCAATGTGTCTCGAACGAGGCGTCTTTTGTAATCGTATCACTTATTGCGTCTAATCTCATTTTCTCGGCGAAAATTTTAGACTGAAAAGTCACATGAATGAATGTGAATATAAATCAGAAAACCAAACGAAATAACGAACTCTGACTGAAATAAAACCTATTTTAAAACCCCATACAGTAATAGGTATACTTAATTCGTTAAATGGTTGAAATTAAAAGAGCAAGGAACTGGGAAGCCAAATCCATGCAATTCTACATTGAATGACATCCATTTCTTATGGTGCAGGTTAAATGGTATTTGACAAACATGCATTTTTAACGGCCACACCGTTCAAAATTCCATTAAAACGCATTTATTGTTACAGTACAATATAACGGAAAGTTTCCCCCAGATCCCGACTGGTTCCTTGTAACGAGATGTCACTGTACAATATAGTTCCAGTTTCCCAGTCTTACCCAAGTATCGATGTCTGCTTTAAATATTAAAATTACTAAAATGCAAACCATACATTGCCTCAATTGAATTAATGTGCTGTATATAGTACAGTATATAATATTGCCAAGTCCTGTGCTGGGGACATCGAAATGAGCCGGTTCCGTGATCAAAGTAGCAGCAGAAGACAGCTGCCAAGGGCAACAAAAGCGCGTTTCTTGTCTGGAAAGCCATATAATGAAACCCAGAACAAAACTAGGCGTCAATCAGTGCATCCCTGGTCGCTGATCCCGGCAGCAAATGGCACATGTAACCCAGTTTCGCCTTTTGTCCGTGACTCTGCTGTCTGTTATTCCCCGTGAGTCTACAGGGATTCCTTTTAGTGCCCGGTGTCTCTTACTACAAGCCGTGGACGTAACTGGGAGAACAAAAGCCTTGTCCATGCTGGTGCTTGCTGCTGGGGTTCCAAGGTTGTATGCGTGAATAGGAAACGATTCCCTTTATTGATTAATCAAAATCTGGAAAAAAATCTTACGTTGAATATCTTATGCAGAATATGTATACCATATATACCTCAGTAAACCGCCCCTCCTCCGAAAACGCCACAAAAATGAAGGGTTCGAAAGGCGCAAAGGTGTAAATATTTGGGGGAAAAACAGGTGTCCACAGTTCTGCACAAAGGTTTTGCAAAAAATAGGTACAAATACTCGGGAAGATCAGGTGTCCTGTAGTACCGCACACAGCTTTTAAAAAATAAAAAAGGAAACATATTCTGGAACAGTAGGTGTCCTTTACGGCTTTACTGCACACAGGTTTTGCAAAATAAAAATCATGAAATTTCTGCAAGTGATACAAAATTCACGGGACAAAGAGTGAAAGTGGGACAAAAGTGGGACCCCAACATATGGGTAAATTGACTTGAGGGCACCTGAAACAAATCAAATCTGCCCCAACATGTGGAAAATATTTCAATACATGGACGCTTTGCCCAAATTTCTATAAACATTGTCCGTAATATTTTCTAAAAATGTTTGTATCTTATGAACAAAGTTATATACAGTATTTATACCCACAAAAATTTCAAACTAAATCCTATAATTTACAATATTTAATAAGCCGAAATATGCTAATTTTTTGCTTCTCTGTTCCAGGGTATTTTGTGCATCACTTGTGTGCAGTATAGAAAGAGTTAAAAAAATTAAAAAGCAAGTGGAATTGGTTTGGTCAACACAAAATTGGAAGGATGACAACCGCAATCAATTACGCGTTTCATTTCTGATTATTTTGACATAGATAAAAGGGGCATGAGCTAGGATTAAAGTTCCCTTTGCAGTTGAAGCGAGAAAAGTCTAGGAAAAAATTGTAAAAGGCTCTGCGATATGAAACAGCAGACAGACAATATCATTAACAATTAAAGTTGGAATTTCTAAATTAAAATTTCAAATAATAATCACTCGTAAACATAAACACGTAGGATTAAAATGATGTAAGTCTTCAAGGGAGGCGTTGGTCGGTAATGTTTCATGTCATCCTCAATTTTCTTCAGGGTCAAAAAATCAACAAACAGAAAGTTCAATTGTTTTCTTTCTCCCAAAAAGTGTGCTGTTTCTGAGAAAATCAGTCAGCTTTTATGATTCTTATGTCAACATATATACTCGTATACAAAATAAACGGAGGTTCAGAGACTAGATCTATGCATGTATATATAGGGACGCAATATTTTAGTATTCATGACACTCCGTATTTTGCAATGTCTGATTGAGTGCCCCAAAGAATATTACTGGGACATGAAGGTGCTGAGCTGAAGAAATGGAATGGGTATATTGGCTCCTTGTGACAATAATATTAAGCACCCACATGGTTATTCCATTAGCCTGTCTGGTTCATTTTGGTTTCCTTTTCCATGTGGATTTTCTCAGGCAGTATACTTTTTGTAATCGAGTTCAGCTTTCTCCTGCCTTTGAAACATACATTCACTCTTAATTAAGCGGAATTTTTCCCGATCGAAAATTTTAAAAAAATCAGCAAAAAAGCGAAATTGTCTGTACTATATCAACCTCAAACAGGGCCATCAGGTTTATGAGCCCAACAAATTCAACAAGCGGACTACTTCGACATTGTATTATCTCACCAGCAGAAGCGTATAAAGAATAAAATATCAATTCTATTAGTTTCAACTGAAAACCAAGAAACATAGTCCATCGAAATTGACATTTTTGAGGAGAACTTATTGTGCCAAAAGTTTGCTTCATAACGCAGTCCATGTTCATCGAATTGCAACCCGTATACGATATTTTTTTCACCGCCGCGGAAATAGTGAACAAAAGTTTGAATAATGTATCCTACCATTTTGTTGCGAAAATGTTTATGAATACATTTTAAGAGAGGAGAAAGGATGTGACTGATCTGTAAGGTTGAAAAGTCTCTCACCATAAACAGAGAAAAATGCGCATATGAAACACAAATTTGTGGGTTCCATGTGAAGAAATTGGGAAAATACTGGCTCGTTTTCGTAAAAAAAAAGTTCCAAATTGCAGCTTCGTTTTCAAGCATATTTAAAACTCATCAGAAGGATTAAAACAAGGAAAGTAATTTAACTCCTTCGGGGCGGTTAGAAAACCACTTTTTTATCTGAATGCAGTTTTTATTTTGAAAGAATTAAATTTGTTTTGGCCGGCTTGAAAAAAATTGGGAGATGGGCTTTATATAGATCAGTTTGCTTGCTCTGAAAATCAGCCGAAGAACACAAATATGTGTGTTGCGTTTGAAGAAGTTTTAAAAGTATTGGCTTGTTTTTGAACAATATGTTGAATTGCAGCTTCATGTTCCAAATAAGAAAAATTCCCTATAGAAGGCGAACAAGGAATGATGGTGATTAAATTCTTGCGGGTGGTAAAAACACCACTTTTTATCTCTAATTCAGTTCTTATTAGTTCTTAGTTCTCATTTTGAAAATGGAATTGAATTAAACAGCAAGCTTTATTTTCTTCTTTTCAGCATTCACAAGGTTCAAACAATGTGCCCAGCGTTTAAACCACCTCCACTCCCACCCACATTCATCCAAACCATTCTTCACACCAGAATGGAAAATAGAGAAAGAAAAGAGAACACATCCCAAAAAGTGAAATTGCACAACTGATATAAATATGTACACTTTCTTCCCTTCCCTGTTCACAAGGACAAAATGTCAATAATACAAATTGCAGCATAAAGCAATTACTAAACCCAAATTATTATTGCACAAGGTGTTCAACCTGCTTCCAGATAAGGTTTAGTTGATTAAACAATTTGGAGACAATCTTTGATGAGAAATCATATGAGGTTAACAAATTATCTTGTACCTCTAAGATTTTGGAAAGAGTCTTTTCATTAAATTTTAGGAGTTCCAAATCTTTTTAGAGCTCATTTCTGTATAGCTGCGTAGAATGCTGAGCAAAAGAAGAGAAGGTGTTCCGGTGATGCATCAACCAATGCATTTATACTGCAAAAATGACATCACTTGGACACCTTTGAATTACAGTGCTTTGAACAGAAATTCCATTTGCTTTGTCTTGAAAAATTGAGAGATGTCCTTTATGTGATCTGCATAAAGGCCATCTCTCAATTTTTCAAGACAAAGCAAATGGAATTTGCTCTGAAAATCTGCCAAGGAAAACCTCGGACAGTATCCGTCGTAGACAAATACAGTTTTCGATAGTCCATGGAATTGATGAGCTTTCGAGAATCCCGGTTTTCAATCGAAGCAGGATTTTGAATTCGGAACGGGCTATTATTCAAACACGCGCGGACATTCGAGAAATAGGAATGAATGTATATAGCTTTCATCACTAGATATAGAACGAGAATTTCGGTCCTCAGTAAACACCCCACATTTCCTGTTCAGTGAACCCGAGGACTCGTTTTGTGGACGTTATTGATTCAGCACTGAGCTCAATCCCCCCCGGGAACGAGATGAAAAGCCGCATTTGAATACGCCTCCACATTCTTCAACATATCAACAGCAGGAGCGCGAAAATCAGCGATGCTTAAGCTACTTAAATAAAGCTTTCTGCAACGTGTGCCTAACTTTCTTGATATTATAGCAAATATTAATAAGCAGAGCCAGCTCTTTGAGCTGTCAAAGAGCTTCTGAAGCGAAGAATATTGACAAAATGGGTTTCTCGTGTGCCACTTCAGTGTGCTAAATGATCACAAGTAATCATCCCGGGAAAGTTATTATCCTGAAAGTCATCATAGCAAACGTTGAGGGAACATCCGGTATTCCGTCTGATGGCGAGATTTGCACGTATATGTGCACCAGGAATGGAAAATACAAAAGCCTTCCTTCATTTCACGTGAAACGATCTACCGTAGTAAAAATCGACAAACAATATCACTGAACTAAAGCTGCGATTCAAAGCCATCCTATTTTTTTAGTTCGGATAACCCTTTTTTTCTAGTGCTTATCTTCCAAAATCTTAGATTTCTCTCAGCCAAGAAAATCAGACATAAATAATGCAAAAGAAACATACAGTAAGACCCCACATGCGGACACCTTGACCTGCAGACAATTTGACATATGGAAACTTATTTTCCCATTAAAAATTAATAAAAAGGCCCAACATGAGGACACTGACTCAATATATAGGGACATTTTGTGATAAAATTGTAAATACATTTCAGGCCAAATTACAAGAAACAAATATTTCCAATCCTAAAATTGATGTAAGAAAATTTCTTGGGCATGTCTCTCATCAATTTACCATCCATTTAGCTAATCTAAAAAAATACCTCCAGCAAAAAGGGACTTTCTTCTCTTTTCTTCCTTTTTTGAATGTTATTTTTACAGAGAATGCCAACATTTCTATGTACCGTACAGAGGTATTAGTATTCAATTCCCCAAATGTCCATTGGTGTTGAAATATATTGATTGGAATCAGTTTCAATTGGGAGACAATTTTTATTTTCATGGAATTATGGCAAGTATTTTGTACAGAAAATACCAATTAAAAATTATATAATGTAAGTCTAAGGGAAAATGAGGCTTGACTTAAGGGCATTTTGACTTAGGGACACTCTTGATGCTTGATGCATTACTTCCGCATCTCAGGGTCTCACTGAATATTTGCTATTCTCAGACATGAGTTCCCTGATGCCAGTATTTTGTTATAAAGGATGGGTACCAAACAAAAGCGAATCCCAATTAGACCCTCATCAGGGCCAGTTAAGCAGTCAGTGCAGTGGAATGGTTTCCCTCTGACTTGAGCAGAGGAAGGCATCTGTGCCTTGTGACCTATCTGACAAGTGCTCGCGTGTATTCTGCCAAATTCTACGCGCAAAAAAAAAAAGATAAAAGAAAGAGCCTTTGGCTGACTTGTGATTGAGTACCCAGGAAATCTGGTTCTGTGCTAGATCTTCAAATAACTTCAAGATTATGTAATATTTTCAATCAAGAGTACTGTATCTATTGAGCTATTCCGAGAAACTTAGTTCAGACTTGAGTGTCACGTACTGTCACTCAATCGTCAGGAATGGGATTTTTGCGGATCTCCTGAAGAAGATCTTTCGCATTCAAGTCTCCCGAGATTCCTGACGAAGATAATGTAAAAATATCACTTTGTGTTTCCTTATGACTTCCGTTTTTGTGGAAAAAAAAGCGAAAGAAAGAACTTTTCATATTGGAGTCCTTATAGAAAGTTCTCCTTCCATGAATTGTTTTTCGGTGAACTTGAGTTTGAATAGGGAAAAGCAATTCCCATAACCAAAGCGTTACTTTTGCAATTCAATGGTTCAGCTGCAAATTTGGTACTTTATTATGGTTTTCAGTGTCTAGTTTGATGCAATTTTATGTTTTCCGATCAATATTTGCATATATTTTCACTACGCCTCACAGATTTGACAGATATTTCGCAATTTAAAAAAGATCTCATTCCCCTTGTGGAGGAAAAGTGGTTAAGCTAGTGCAAAAGTGCGAACTTGAAGCAAAATTAACTGAACTGGGCTTACCCGAGAAAATCCATCAACTGGAATCAAACTAAACTGCTCGCTGATGAATTACTGTACATGAAATGAAAAGCAAGAAAACACTGAGAATGAAATTCCGCGAAGTCCTTTCAACTCGTGTAAATTTTGATGGCTAACATGTATTATTTTGTCAAAAGTGAACTCATACCACATATGGTTCACCAAATTTTATCGTGTCAGAAAAAGAATACAAAAAAAATCAAGAAAAAACTTCTCGGCATGCATGAATGCTTCCGAAATAAATCTTACTGGCAAGCAAGAATTAGTCATGAGAACAACAACAAAAAATAAGAAGAAAAAAACGTGCAACAGTTCATCCGTGAGAAATTCTTGTGAACTCTCGCGTGCATGTCATGACTACCATATAACTCTATCAGGTCTTGCAAAAACATTCCCATTTTTGCTCAAGTACCCAAACCCAATTACCCTACATATAGAATCATACTGCTCTTTGGAGGGATACAATACTGCATTTTCATGGCGGAAAACTGAATATTTTTTTAGTTATCCTCGTATTGCAGTATATACTCGTATAGCACCGAGGTAAGTTTTCTGACGATGTTTTGTTCCACGCCAGCTCATTAATTTTTGCTCGTTTCGTCGAGCAGCTACGCATATATTTTCGTTGATGAACTCCCGAGTATAAAAAAATGTCCAAGGACTTGAGTGAGTAAAATTATATTTTTTTGAGATTCACAATTGTATTTTCACTTACAGGAGTCAATGTCTCTATAGAAGTAAGAATGCTAAACTTTCCCATCCAGACCTCATTAAAGCGCATTCAATCTTCCGAGGAAGAAAAACGATTTTTCTCCCTGCTTTGGAAAACACTTTGGAAAACACTTTAGAATTCGAATTTGTTTATGGCTACGGTAGTCATAATACAGTACTGTATTACAGTACTTCGATTTCCACTCACAAGCGTCAATGTTTAAAATGTAAAAGAAGCTAGAATTTCCCGTCTTGAATTCAAGAAAGTTTTTTCATTCTTTGGAGCAATCAAAATTTTTATCCCAGTTTTCGAAAGAATTTCACAATTCAATTTGTTAATGACCGCAGCGGCCATGTTGTTACTTTCAGTTTTATTCAAAATTGTCACTGCTTCAAAATGTAAAAGGTGCTAAACTTTCCCGTCTAGAATGTATTGCAAATTTATTCAATCTTGAAGCAAGAAAAAAATGTTCTCTCTTTTGTGGAAAACATTTCCTAATTTAAATTTGTTGATAACCATGACAACCGTAATATAAATTACACTTTCAATTACGATAATCAGTGTATAAAACATAAAAAATTCTAAAATTCCTCGTCTGAAAATTTTAAAGGTCTTTCCAATCTGTGGAACAAATTTCTATACAATTATCTCTCCTTTGCGTTTTGTTTCCAGATTAAAATTTGTTGATGGCCACGGCAGCCATAGTCGGCAAAAAATAAATATAAATCGACCACAATTCGATCCGAATGTGAAAAAAAAAAAATTCGGGGCTCTCAGAGAAAACCCCAAGCTTATTGCAAGTTCAAAAGACATCCAATACGATGATTTCTACTGCAGAATAAAAACCCCCCGAAACCGGAAACAGGAACTGACAGCATGCGGGGTGCTCTTCGAAATTTTAAAGGTTTTTCCAATCTTTGGAACAAGTTAAAAAAAAGTGTCTCTCTTGTGGGAAATGTTTCCAGGTTACAATTTTTGATGGCCATGGCAGCAACAGCGGGCAAAAAATAAACATAAATCGACCACAATTCGATCCCCCCAACAAAAAAAAAATTGGATCTCTCGGAGAAAACCCAAAGCTTACTGCACGCGAGTTCAAAAGAAAGTCAGTACCATGATTTCTCCAGCAGAATAAAAAACCCCCGAAACCGGAAACAGGAACTGACAGCATGCGGCGGGTGCTCATTGATTGAGAATGACACTGGCCTGCTGGGCCTGTGGTTCCCTGGGTTCGATGGGCTAGTCGATGCGTTTACGCCGTCCGCATACAAGAGCCAATAGCAGGGAAAAATGCGATGATTAATCAGGGCCTCCGCCGGGCCTCAGCCAAGACTGATAGTAGCTGTCGTGGTGTAATGAAGACAGAGCGGGGGGTTTTCTCCCTCTCATCCCTTTGAATATTGAGCAGCCAGAGAGGGTCCCAATCAGATCACAGCATGGTGTGCAAAAAGTAAAAAAAAATAAAAAAAAATACCTACATTCTCGTTTCTTCCATTTTTAGGGCATGCTCTTTTGGGGCAATGTCCAGCAGTAGAGTACTTGCTGACAAGGAAAATCTGATGCATTAATATGATGCTGCAAGCCTCATTTATTTTTGGGTTCAAGTCTTGTCAATGTTTAGTACCAGTGGCTCATTTTACCCCCTTGACTGTGGGATATTTTGGAAAAATGTTGTTCCCTAAGGGAACTGAAGTATGAAAAAAACATCAACTATCAAGGCCTAATTCAGGGAAAATTCCAACATTTTTGGTTTCTCTACTGACAGAAAATTTTTGCTGAAGGATGGGAAAGAAATCCTTGATGGTTGGTGTTTATTTCTGCATTCCCAGCATGGGATTAGTATTGAAGATTTCTGAAAGCAAAAAATATTCATATTTTCCAGATTTTTCCCAACTTAGGACTTATCAACCCAAGGCTCCTTTTTTGACCTTCAGAAAAACTGAAGTGTGACTGTGTGCCAAAAATTCTGACATAGCAGCAGGATGGAAAGGACAATGTCACTGTCCAAGGGATGAAGTGTGGGGCAGGTCCAGAACTGACCACAAAGAAAACACAAATTAATAAAATTTACAAACAATCCACTGGGGAACAAGGCAGGGGATTTCTTTGTAGAAATCCCAAAAGGAAAAGAAAGTGAAAATGCATTTATCAAAGGTATTCTCAACACTGAATTAGAATCCAAGAATAAGGCTAAGAACTTATAATCAATACAGAAAATTGACTTCTGTTAAAATGAAAGATAGCAAAAATAAAATATCACTACATTTTAACTGGCAACATTCACAGGGCAGATATTCTTTGAATCTGAGAGCAGAATGACTGATTGGTGGGATCATCAGGAATTCCCAGTGATCATCAAACAAACTTTTCCTGAGCTTTACTCGGTTTTCTGTGTCGCACCTCTCAGGATGCAGAGTATTGGTTTCTCACATAAATTATGATATCAAGAACTCCGTAAAGATCAACTGATCAAGACACAAAATCCATTCATTAATAATACAGTTGAACCTCAATAATTCAAGCCTCAAAAACGCGGAAGAAAGCTTAGATTTTTTTAGAAGATTTTAGAGATAAAGTTTGCATCCAGTCGATTACAGCAGGGATTCTGTTTTCCTGAACTTCCACTGGTATGGCTTGAAAGGCAACTTTCCGAAGGGTTGTTCAAGGAATTCTCAACAATTATTTGTGTAGAGGATTTATTTTTCAAGATTTATGCTTGGAAATATTTCCGGTCATTTAATTGCTGCAAGGATACCCATTAATTTTATTCACTGGCACACCAATAATTTATCATCACATTTTTGCGTGTCAAGACTTGATTTTAATCCTTGGTGAATTATCTTGCCCATATCAACAAGTGAAAGCCATGTGTAGCAAACGAACAATTATGAAATTTAATTGATGGGAGGAGGAAGGTTCAAGTAGAAATTGTCTCGTTCATTATACTTCAAATACTTGTAGATTGCTTTCTATCCTCGTGGAAAAAAAGCGAACCTCCGGCGAGAAAATTTGCATTTTATAAACCATTTTTGACGCGTCGAAGTTGATGCACAGATTTTTGCGGAAATCTTTTCGAAAAATTGTGCACCGAGTCTGTCGAAATGTCGCTCAGTTCCCCTGTTATTCTCCCAATGTTACATCAAATTATTCATGAATCTGTATATTCAAATCTTTCCAAGAGAAGAAACCAAGGAAAACTCTCTGCTCAGAGGATCGGAAAATTTGCAATCATGACGTGCTTTTCAACGCCAGGCCATATGCTCAAGAACATTTTTCGTAACGTTAGATTCTCATCAAATGGAAATTCTGCAGGATCACAGATTGATCGCTTATCCACGAGGAAAATGCGGAGATCACTGAACCGTGAAATGCATTCGAAATTGTCTTCTGAACCGCAAAAGAGAAACACAATTATGCATATGAACGACATTCTTCCGTAGAATTAGTGATACTTGATCAAAAACTGTGTCTAAAATCGTAGTGGGCGACAGAACAATCTGGCGACATAGTTTTTAAACATTACTGTAATTTAAAAATTGATGAAAGAATCGTGAGATGACTGTTTTGGACTATGAAATGCTTACGCACAAATATTTTTAAAACCCCTGCAGCAGATCAAATATATATGCTGCAGTCGAACAAGAAAACAAATATCAAAGACAAACCTGCGAAATCCGAAAAAAATTACCTTCTAATAAAGCAAAACGCTCGAATCAAAGACTCCACGAAGTCTGCCAAAATCAATGCTGATGAAATCAGGTTGCTTTATACTGTAACAGGAACTCGTATTTAACCGTACAAATTGTTGAAAACTGGAAAATCATGTCGATACATCGTCTATTCAGAATTGCTTCAGTAAATAACTTGTGCTGAAGCAATTACAAATCTGGTTCTTTTATCTGTGTTCTGAGAGAAAATATTTTTCTTTCAGACCTGCTTCCATTACCTTTTTCATTTGCGGAATCTCATGCACAAAAAATCCTAACAGAGCATATGTGATGATTACAGGAAATTTGCGAGCTAAAGTTTATGCGTAAGAACAACTTAGTGTCCGGACAGCTTTCATACGTCCATCACAACATATTTTTTTCGATTATTAATGCAAAGAAAAAAATCATTGGCAGATTGACCTCGACAAAGTATCCCGTCACTACTCAGAAAATGACCAGAAAAACGGAAAGCAATAGCCTCCCATGGGTTCAGTTTTTTTTTTCTTCTTCTTTGCCAGAAGGCATCCGGTTAGTGACGGCTTCTTTCCCAGGAAACCCGGGTACTGCCTGGTGACAAGGAGAAAAATGCGCGCCGTGTCCCTGGGGCTCATATTTCCGCCCCCGTGGTTTTCTCCCCTCACCCGTTTCCCAACTCACCCTGGTTATTGGGTATCAGTTAATGGCAAAACCAGGGCTACCCGTTCTTGGGGGCATCGGAATGAGCAACCTGATAGCATGGACAGCTTGCGAGGTTCCCAAGCATATTCCTCGAATATATAGGATATATACCAGCGAAGTAACGCGAAAAGGCCACGCGAGCTATTGTTGGCCTCGCCCTGATTCCCCTTTCAGATCGTCCATCTTTCAAGGAAAACTACTTATTGTATACTGAAGCAAATCTGACAAATTTTGTTTTGTGTGTGTGTGTGTGTGGGTATGCAGTGTGGGAATGAAGTACAGTGAGACCCTGAAATACAGACACCATGACATACAGACAATTTGACTTGGGGACAATTATAACTGAAAAAAAATCTGTCCCTGACATCCAGAAAGGGATTCCTGGAAGAATTAAAATTTTCAACGTTTTTGTATTTCTTGAAGAAATTGATCTATCTAAATAAAAAAACATTGAAAATAAATTTAATTATGAAATTACCCAAATTCATAGTCAAAAAATGGCTAATTTTGTGCTCCTTTTTTCAGCTTTTTCCATCATGTGGGCGCAGAATCTAGCAGACTATAGCAAAACTTGTTCTTTGCTTCTTGAGCTCATTCTGGTGCAAGAAGATCAGATTCTTGCTTTGGGGTTTTCTTCTTGTTGAGGAATTAATTGACCCAACATGAAGAATTGAACCATAGCGCAGTGGAAGAAAAGGTGGGAAATAATAATGCAGGGCAATCAGCTGGTATGTGGCTGGAAATATGTATTTAACATCCGCAGTGGGAGGAACCACCAGTAGGATCCTACAGGGGTCTGGGGGGGAATAATAAGGACGTCGTGTAACATGTGTCTGTGGCCTTTTGCCCCTTGAATTAATTTGCCTACTTGAAAACACATCAAATAACATGAAGTTGTCAGGATGGCCAAGCAGTCTAAGGCGCTGCATTCAGGTCACAGTGTGGTTCTGCAGGCGTGGGTTTGAATCCCACTTCTGCAATAATTTTTTCATTTTTTTTTCATTTTTTGTCCACACTGTGGATGCTCTACTGCTTGAGGGGGTACCTTAATTACATATCCCTAGTTTTGTCTGGTTTAATCACAGTCCACAATAAATCACAATCAAACACATTAAAAAAATAATGCATCACAATAAATGCTGTAATGCAAAACACATTAAATAAAAACAATAAATTTGTGCACACAAATTCCGGGTGAAATAATACAATGCAGCAATTCAATCAGAAGAATTTGGAATGTTTGGAGGAAGTTTACTGTAAGAGCTAATTTTAAGGACTGATTATTGGGAGTGGAAGAGTGCTGGGTTTTTATAGGATTTAGCCCAATGCTTCTGTCAGCTGACCTAACCAAAGCACTGGACTTTTTCCCTTGCCTGTGATTGGCGGGATGAATGTGCATCAAAGAAGTTGTGCATCCAGGGAATGGATGCACAAAGGAAAACGGAACCAGAATCCAGGTCCTGGGACCTGACATCCCTGGGCCCAAGTTCTGGTTCCCCAACACTTCTGTACAGTCCATTAATTTTTAGTATTTTAAAGTTGAAATTTATTTTAATTTATGGAGAGGGGGCTTCTTTTCAACTGTTCATCTACAGGAGAACCAATTGGAAATATGTCAATTAAGTCTTTGGGAAACATGGTCCAACATGCGGACATTCCATAACTCGGGTACAAGGTCCATGCACCAATTATGTCCACATCTCGGGGCCCCACTTTTCAGAATATTTCGTTTTCTTGTTCTTCTGGGTTTGTTGAGGAAGGAAAATACCTGGTGAGGAAGCTTCTCTTGCTGCGTTTCTCCACTTGACTCACCAGGTGGAAACCCTTGAAACTCGAGGAGCGGTTCTAAAAACCCCGCCAAATAAACAAAACATGAAATAAAAAAAAAGTAGGAAAAAACAAGGGTCTAAAAACATTGGATGCTTCAAACAGCTTGCCTGTTCGCACCAGACCGAAGGAATCTTCACCTGTAGTGCATATGATGTTTTTGCTGACGCAAGTGGGTTCGAATTCTGTTCCACATTATTTTCTCAACGTTTTCTAAACAAGAACGCATGGGATGAATAACAATGGAAAAAAGTCTATGCGATCAGCTTATGAAGTCAAGTTAGCTAGAGAAAATCCATGTCGCTGGGCTTATTCACGTAATTCCCATAAGAATGCTGAAAATGTTTTGCGGAGCATCGCCAATTTAAACCTCGAAAAAAGAAATAGGTTATACACTTTTTAATCCAAATTAATTAACAAGCAAAATCGACCGATCATAAAAAATATTGCAATCGTAATTTTCAAAATTAAATGAACTGAGGAGAAAGAAAACGAGGGAATTGATTGAAGCAAACTCAAAAAAAATTAGAATGAGAAATAAAGCCCAAAAATCAGCCCAGGATTGGCTGGAAACTTTTTTGAAGAAGTTGAAAAAAATAAGAGATTTGTGTGCATTGAAGCTCCATGAAGTAATTCATCAACCTCGAGCACTTTGCAATGATTTCAAGATTCGCACTTCAACAAAACACCAGCAGTATATCACCAGTTGGAATCGCAATGATCGATTGACATTTTTCTGGCCAGGTTTACATGATTTCTAGGCTTCACTATTCGGGAACAAGGGTTTAAATCTGAGGCCTCATTCTGTTCTCAGAAGTTTTTGTGAAACAGGAAGGACATTTATGTCTGGTTCGATCGGGGTTATCGATGAAGCTTGAACCAGATTTTGGAAATTTCGAGTGGGGAGTTTGATGATGTCGTAATTAATGAGATACGCTTCAGTCCCCAATTGCAGTACAGGAAGCTGGCTTTGAAGCAAATCATTAGAATCATTAGTTTCTCGCCTTGAAAAACAATTGTATTTCATAGTCCACCCTGATCATGCATTAAAATAAAATAATGAGGGAATAAATTAAAGTTCTTCTTAATTGTCATTCCTCTACTAAAACTAAAGTATTGCTTTGATCTCTGAGTTCCTTTTTAACTACTGTATATATTGGAAATGAAATTATTGAGTGTGGATACTTGGTTGAAATAAATTAGGTGTAACTTTTCTTAGCCTTTTAATTCCGTCGACTCAGACAACAACCTCTGATTACATATTTGCAGTAAGATTGAATTATTTCGAATCGCGCCTATATACATTGAATGTGAGTCAAGTTCTTTCATTTGACTTTTCTGCCGAAATTTCATACATATTTCCTTTATATATGAAATCGATATATAAATAATTATTCTTGTATCTATGATTGTGGCTTAAAACCCCCACGCAAATATATTGGCAGTCTTAGAATATGAACCTATAGCCGGAATTTAACTGAAATAGTGTTCGTTTTTGCTGACATTTTTGGTTTTGAAAGAAGAATGCAGTCAGGAAATTCGTTCAATGCGTTTCAGTTTTTTTTTCAACTCTGCGAATCAGCATCTCAATCAATCTTCTTGACGTTTCATCAAGCTTCTCACGTTAAGCAGCCCGAAAATCGTTTTTGCATCGAACTTCAGCACTTGTATCAACAAATTTCGCATCATTCATCACTCGTCATCTCGTATATCTTCCCACCGGAATAAGAATTCTGATCCCTTATCCTTTCTAATGCATTTCTCTCGGGGGAATCCACATGCGTCCCGCTTATGAGCAGGTGGGAATGCAATGAGACATGACAGGCATAACACCTCAATTAATCTAATGCGTTTATTGGCTTCCGGGAATTGCTTTTACCGCAGGAATAGAACGTATAGAGTTTTTTTTTTGGTATAATATTCGGATTAATTAGAAACGATCAGGTTCTTTGTCGTCGTTTTGTTTGATATTCTAATACTGTATAATGAATAACCTGCTCAGAAAATAATCCTTCTGGATCTTGAGTTTTTTTTCACTGGGAGAAGAACAATCAGAATGTTCCTCCCAGAAGAGTTCTTTTTATGGTTGTAGAAAAATCCCATCACTGCTCATGCAACTCAGTTTGATTTTGAATAACGCGTGAAACATTCTTGAATTTTGAATGCGTGTATTTTGCTCTTCTTTCAAAATATGTGTTCCAGTTATGTACAGTGTATTTGTCATTCATTTTGACTGGATCTAATAATTATAATCCAGTAATTGTTTTCCTGAGTCATCTCTTTCTTCAGCAGTTTCAGCTGTCAACTTGGAACTAGTGTGGAAATTATTGCATTGAATTGAACAACAAGCTTTATTTTCTACTTTTCAGTGTTCAAAAGGTTGAAGCAATGTTCCCACAACATCCAAACACAAAACCCCTGCTGATAATATTGCACTTAATTCTGGGTGCAATACAGATAATTTAACAAAGAATGTCTAAAACCCCTGTATTTTCAAGGCTACCGTAGTTTGTTCTCTGACTTTGTTGGCATCCAAAATTCTTGAATTGCTTCAGTTGACAGTAGATTATCAGCTATTGCCAACCTTTGTAAGACCATCAAAAATTAATTGTTTACATTGCATGTATTACAACAGCATCCAGTTAACATCCTAAGAGCTCTTGTACTGCTTGAGTTGGATATAAAAAGGAAATATAGGGTGTTCTCACCCCGGTCGCAGCCCGACCGAATTTCTGTGTTTTATTCAAACCTACTCACTCAATTTCTTCTAAAAATAAGGTTCACTTCCTAAATCTTTATCTGTTGGGTTTATTCCTGACAAAATTTGGTAGCAGAGCGTGGTTTCACGTCTCTTTAAAAACTAAAAAGCTTCTTTAGCCTCTATAAGTACAAACCTTTATTCACTCATATACATAAGTGCAACCCCAATCGTTTAAAAGTGCTCAGTATATCTAATCTGCGTGCCTAATTCTACTCTCTCAGTATACTTCATATTTCGAATTGACAAGTGTTTATATTCCTCAAGTGTATATCTAACTGTATTATATCTTCGAATTGACAAGTGTTTATATTCCTCAAGTGTATATCTAACTGTATTATATCTTCGAATTGACAAGTGTTTATATTCCTCAAGTGTATATCTAACTGTATTATATCTTCGAATTGACAAGTGTTCATATTCCTCAAGTGTATATCTAAACTGTATTATATATTCAAATTGACAAGTGTTAAAAACAAGTGTATAAACTTCTAAGTGTATATTATATACCCCAGAGTGTATTGTTCCCATCTGCGTACTTTCATTCCCTGACCTACCAGGTCATTAAAAGAAAAACATCCTAAAAACACCCCATCGTTGGAATAAGACATACCCACTCAGCAAACCCTTTTTTAAAGAGTCAAAAGCTCTCAAACTTAAAAATGGCACGAGGAAGACCCAGAGGTTCAAGAACCTCAAGAAATCCCACCTCTCGAAGTACCGTCCGACCTCAAAGGTCAACTACTGTAAATAGACTACAAACAACTCCTGTTCGTCGTCCAATTCCATCCAGACTTATCACCCCTAGAGCAACCTTAATTACCAAAATTGTCCTCGTTGCCAGAGCTGTCCTCAAAGGAGATTTAGCATACCTCGAGGAAAACTCTGAAAAACAAGTTAAAGGATTCGATGAAGTACTCAACATCTTTCTAGATTCACTACTAATGCTAGAATCCCTAAATCTTGAATTCCTAACACTGGAGGAAGCCGAATCCGTCAACTTGCTTAAAGCTGAGCTACAGAACATTACAGTTAGAGTTAGTGAAAAACTTCATGAAGAGTGGTTCAGTCTTCGTCCCTCCCAAACGCAAGTTCTATCCATTAAATTTCCAATCCCTCCTAAAAATTCAAATATCAATCAAACTCAAGAAGATGGCCTACAGGTAATTCCCCACCGGGAAACCACCCTTTCTACTACTGAAGCTGGAATTTTAGTGACCCACTCCAACATTGAGACAGCAGGTTCAACCCACGAAGCGTCCTCTCTGGACCATGAAGTTGAAAATCGAAGCATCGGATCTTCCACCAATGCCAAAATTCATGAACAAAATACACACAATCAGTTTCTTTCGTTGGACGAAAACTATATTGAAAGTCAAATTAAAAGATACGGTCAAGGCAAATCAATTTGTGTTAACACCAACTCTGAAGGCTTCATTCAAAACTATACCCAAAAGGTGATGAAAGCTTTTCGAACCTTTAAGTTAAATTCCAAACTCGACAATGATTTCGATAGAGTATGGGACAAGTTCAAGAAAATTCATGAAGCCCCAATTGGAGAATTCACTCCAGCTGAAAGAAGAGATCTACTCCTGCTCCATTTTGAGGACGAAATACTCACGGAGATTAATGGATTACACCAAAAAGAGGGTGAATCTGACTACCTCGATCTAGTGCGAATGTTATTCTCAAAATTTGGAAATGTTAATCAAATCACTCAACAAATTTTCAACAACATTGAAGAATTAAGTCCAGATAATGACTCCAAACAAGCCATTGCAAAATACATGAGCGAAATTGTCAATTATGTTGCAAAACTTACTGTCCTCAAACAAAATATTTTCTATATACACAATAGAATATGGCCAAACGTTCACTACGTTCTAAATCAAGGAAACTTCTATGAGATCCTCAAAGGACGAATCACTCCATCTCTTCAAGCCGAATGGGAAATAAATCCTGAACGCATCTATCGTTGGTATTGGAGGGAACTTGATACTGGAATTCTTAAAAAGCCCAAAGACGAAATGGTTACAATTTACAAAACTTCTATCAACTCAAAACAAGTTCAAAAATTCAATAAGTCTGCAGAACCCAAATCTACTGATACAAATCCCTTTCAAAATGGAGGTGGAATCTTTACAGTTCAAGATCAACAACAGAGACAATCACACCAGCACCTTTCTCAAGTTAAACAAGAAATTCAACCCAATAACGTAAAACAAGAAATTCAGTCAACCTCCACAAACTCATATGCTCCCAACTTACCACAATCAAATTCCTTCCCCCAAAATCAAGACTACAATCAAAACCAAAATTTCAGACTAAATCAAAACTACAATCAAAATCGCAATGGAAATCAAAGACAACATTACAATCAAAATCCTCAAAGGAACAATTTTCAACAGAATAACAATGATGTTGTTGTAAGGAAATTTCCCCCTTCCACCTGCAATTATTGTGGAGAAAACCATAGCCCCCTTCAATGTCTAAAAACTCTAGAAGAAAAGAGACGCATCATTAATGAAAGAAAATTATGCTGGAATTGCCTTCGAGGCGGACACAGAAACTCTTTCTGTCGAAGCAAATTTAGATGTTTTCATTGCAACAAAGATCATCATTCATCCACCTGTAAATTCTTTAAGCCCTTAGACTCTAGAAAGGTCCCTAATCCTTCCACCTCAGTACCAAACCCAAACTACCCAGTAAGTAGTGACTTAAATGAAATACTCACCAAGCTCGTGAACGAAAAAGTAAACGAAATCAAATCAGCTCCTCAGGAAATTGCTCAAGTTTCTAAAACGGAGAACCCTACCTCATCTTCATCTTCTTCTTCTTGACTAGAAATCGACAAGCACATTCAAATAAATTTAACAAGAGGAAACTATCCAAACTCCTTTGTGGAAACGGCAGAATTCCTAGAAGTCGAGTCTCATGAGCCAATTTTTGCTCTATTAGACTCCGGAGCTCAAATTAATCTAATCACCTCTGATGCAGTCAGTAGACTAAATCTTATTGAAGAAAGACACCCTTCTGGGTTCAGAATATCTGGTGTAAACAAATATGATAGAGATATTAGATCCCGTATTTTCTCCACCTTCACTCTTCAAGCAGTTAATAATCATAATTTTTCCTATACTATCAATGCATTAATAGTACCCCTCGAGGGACCCTGGGAAGGAAGCAATCCTCAAACTTTATCCTGGATGAAAGAATACGAACATCTCCTAGC